>VXBX01000350.1:1726-22966 GCA_013400415.1 Scytalopus superciliaris
ATAATAATAATAATAATAATAATAATAATTTTAAAAGGGTGTTCTGAGCCTAATGTTGGTTTCAGTTGCATCAGTACCTTTGTCTTGAAGAACGAGCTATAGCCACTCTGGCAAACTGTAGTGCCTAAAATTAATTGTCAAATACAACCATGAACTACCTGGTCTCGTGGGTGGCATCCCTGCCCATGGCAGGGGAGGTGGAATTCGGTGATCTTCAAGATCCCTTCAGACCCAAACCATTCTATCATTCTATCATAATTAAAGGCAAGTAGTTTTTAAATATTTTTTACCACAAAATCAGAAAGGAATTGTATCCAATATGTTTATTTTTGGAAAAGGCTGAGCAGTAAAGGTTGCTTTTGTAACAAGTGCATGACAATAAGACTTAGGGGTTGGGGGATGGTTGCTCTGCTTGAAATGCAAGTTTTCATCCCAGAACTCTGAAATGGAGACTCCAAACGAGGGTCTGCTGAGATAGGGAAGTTTGTCTTTCCTATGTTTTACCTACCTAACTTTTAATAATTTCAGCCCTTCAGAGCAGCAAGCCCTTTAATATATGGAATGATGGGATATTGAGCCCATCTGCTACTTGGAAACTCATGAAATACGAATAATAGTACATTAAAGTCTATCTGACTTTGGGGAGTAACTACAAACACAAGTTAGCTTTCCAGGCCCAAGGCTGCTGCAAGTGTATGTCATGTTTGGTANAGAAAAGAAGAAAAACATTTAACTTTGACATTTCATTTATAGGCATTTTAATTATCTGGATGGTTTCCTTTAAATGCTAGATGTAGGCAGTGAAAATTTGTACTTATAGAAGGAGAAACTGCTTCCAGGAGTTCCTAATTTTCATGTGTTATGAATTTTAATGCCTTATGTGGGTCAGGTTTTCACAGGCTTAGAAAAAGGAATATATTGACCTTAAACTATTGTACAGTTGTAATAGTATTTTTAGTCTCTATTGGTTATTTGCAGGCAGGAGCTCTAGTTTGTTTATGCTTCGTTTTCCCTCTACTTCCTTTCCACAATATGAGAAAAGCCCCAAGGCTTCAGAGACCAGGCTATTCCTTTACTTTTTCCCCCCCACACACCTCCTAACTTTTAAAAAGACAAATACAAGTAACTATGAAATCCACTAGTCCATGGGGTCAGGAAGTTTTCACCCACTCCTGTCAGTTTGGTCTGCTATTTTTGAGATAATGAATCCCTGAACTCCCCTCTTGCCATATCTCCCATTAATGAAGCTGAATTTTTATAGAACCTTCTTTCCATTTTTTTTTCCCCATCTCACATCCCTTTTCCCCCCAGTTTCATTCCTTCGTACATTGTTAAGAATGTAGACTACTACTGACCCTGAAGGGAGGATTTCGAAATAATTTTATTTACTCTTAATTTGATGCTATTTTTATTTCTTTCTTACCCTTGTCACCATTTTCTACCTTTCTTTTGAGTTGACAAGTATAAATAGCAGGAGCAGCTCTAGGAAATTTAACCAGACCACTGCAATACCTGAAATCTCATCACCCCAAAGCATAGAAACATGGTGCTTCTGTAAAGCATAATGATGTCCTTCCTTGAAGCTCAGAGAGAAAGGGGTGGGGGGGAAGNGATCCCTTCAGACCCAAACCATTCTATCATTCTATCATAATTAAAGGCAAGTAGTTTTTAAATATTTTTTACCACAAAATCAGAAAGGAATTGTATCCAATATGTTTATTTTTGGAAAAGGCTGAGCAGTAAAGGTTGCTTTTGTAACAAGTGCATGACAATAAGACTTAGGGGTTGGGGGATGGTTGCTCTGCTTGAAATGCAAGTTTTCATCCCAGAACTCTGAAATGGAGACTCCAAACGAGGGTCTGCTGAGATAGGGAAGTTTGTCTTTCCTATGTTTTACCTACCTAACTTTTAATAATTTCAGCCCTTCAGAGCAGCAAGCCCTTTAATATATGGAATGATGGGATATTGAGCCCATCTGCTACTTGGAAACTCATGAAATACGAATAATAGTACATTAAAGTCTATCTGACTTTGGGGAGTAACTACAAACACAAGTTAGCTTTCCAGGCCCAAGGCTGCTGCAAGTGTATGTCATGTTTGGTACTTGTGGTCCTAGTTCAATAAATTGAGGTGTTCTTTTTGTTTGTTTTTGGGGTTTGGGTTTGGTGTGGGTTTTTTTTTGTTTGTTTGGGGGTTCTTTTGTTTGTTTCTTTTTTTCTTTTTTTTTTTTTTTCTGACAGCTCATGATTTTCTTTTCAATTTTAAGTTTTCTGCAGAATGCTCTGCTTCACTTTTGGCGCATGACTAATCCCTTTGACTGCAGCAACTGTACTCAGGTTTTTAATGTTATAAGCAAGAGCTGGAGTTCTTTTGCCAATCAGAAACAAGCATTCCTTAACTGAACAGACATCAGTCCTTCACACACTAGCCAATTTGCAGTGTTAAATATTTCAGGAAAATATGGTTTTAAGTTTGATGAAGAAAAGCACAAAGATTAAATCTGGAAACAAATCTGTTCTGCCGTTATTTTTTTCCAAGTACACTAATGGTTGATGACTGCCTTCTCTCCTTGCTTTTATTTTAATGTTTTCATTACATAAATTCTATGTCACTCCGATGAGAAAACAAAAATCAAACCAAACCAACAAAAAAAACTCAACACTACTAACAAAAAAACAAACAACAAAGAAAAAAAACCCAAACAAACCAAAACACAACAAGAACAAAACCAAAACCAAACAAACCAGGAGCAGAGGCAAAAGCTTTATTGCTCTAGCTTGCTGAAGTTCACCAAAATTAATTGCTTTATGCCAGCTCTGAGTCAGAAATGGAGCAAATAATAGGTTGAACAGAAAGATGAGTAGTGAACTAAGTAGAGCTATGTACTTAATGGGCAGAGAGCTAATGAGTTTGTGAGTTAGCAATCTAATGAGCTGAGGTTCTCTGCTGCAAACAGGTAATCTGTAGTTTCCAGATTGTGCCTTACCTTTAGCTACCCATTTCTAACTTCAGCTGTGCTTTTGCTAAAACAGGCTACTTCAAAATTATTTCTTGCCACTCATGAGCAAACTAGATTCTTATAAAGAATCCTTCCCATATCCATCTGCCACAACTGAAATAATCAGGAACTGCTTGGGTAGAGAATAATTTAGCCAAAAAATAAAGTAAAAGTTGTTTGACCAGGACTACTTTTCTTTTTCTGCAATTCTTACTACATGGCAGCAGCACAATAAGTAGTTTTGTAACTTAACCAGCATCTGTATCCAAACTGCGATTCACCCCAAAAAAATCAGCAGACTCACCTTTGAAGTAAATTATTGTCCATGCTGGTGGAGTTTTATAATGGAGTTTTACTTTTCTCATCCCCATAAAACTTTATGCTATGAAACAGAAGATGACCACACAGTTGAATGGGTTTTAAAGCACAGTGTCGTGTGGTTACTTTTATAATAGTCTAACATGTTTGAAATCATGTCTGACAACCAGGGGAGAAAAAAAAAAAAAAAGTAACGAACAAATAGATTCCTCAGTTTATTAAACTATCCAGTCTCAATTCCAACATAAAGTCATATGCTTTTCAAATGTTCTTTGTCCTCATATTGATGATTTTTCTTTTTACTTTATGTTTTGCTTTGAAAGAGGTTTTCAACATTAAAAAATTGTGTCATTAGAGTATGTAAAAAAAATACTGTATGAACATATATTTGTTCCTGTGTTTATTGGACTGACCTGTTGTCCCTTTCCTTAATATCTCCTGGGCTATTTCTCACCAGGTGTGGCAAAGTTCTAGGAGATCTCAAGGTTTTTGTATAAAGTATCTGCATTAAATAACTCCAACATATTAAAGATAGCCACTGTATGAGCTCAATTTTTATCTCAGAAGAGATGAATGCCTTAGTAGAGGGGAACAAAAAATGTGGACTTCTCATCTTACGAGAAATCAAAAAATTAGATGAGACATGCAGAGCTGTAAGAAAAAAAATACATTATTCATTTCCTTTGCTAATAGAGGAATTGATCTTGATAGTCCTGTTAAAGTTGGGCCTCTGGTCATAGCTTGTCCCCACTGTAGTCATTATAGAAAGCCTGCTTTCACAAAAGGCATCTCAGACCGTCTGAAGATTAATCTCTAAACTAGGTGAGATGATTAGGACTCTGAAGCTATCCTTCCTCCTCTGACATTCAAAGGATGTCCAAGCTCACAGAAAGAGCCAAAGTGCTAAGTTTAAAAGGAAGGTTTATCTTTCAGACATCTGAGGTTGGAAGAAATGTTAAAGGACAACAGGGCTCCAACTGAGGGAGCTGAGTGGCCTGCTCATACCAACTACATAGGAGATGGATCTGCGGAGCAAGTGTCTCTGTATGTCCTTTAGTAATCCACAAAGTGAACTGAGGAACCATGCTCTGGAAAACACAGCTTACAAGGAAAGAGTGAAGATTAGGAGATACATGTGTTCAAGAAGTGAGTGTATAGACACTGCAGGATTCAGGATAATCAACTTGGTTCTGTGAAATGGAAACTGCAGTTTTGGAGAAGTTAAGATAATGAAAGAAACCTTTGAGGAGTGAGGATTTAAAGCACTAACGGACAGCCTGAGGATGCTACAAAAATGACTGAGGTCTGAGGGTCCAGGAGATGTAACTGATACCACATTGTGGTAGGGACACTTGCTGGATGATTTTTCAGGGTTATTTATTTCCTTGCTTTCTGTGATTCTGAGAGGACAATGTCAGCAGCTATACAGTAAGTATGAACAGTGGCAAATGGCTGTTGAGTTTAAAGGCAGAATCAGACTGTTGGTCTCATAGTTTCTTAGACTTGATGCAAGAGGACCTAAATACTTTTTAAACTGCCATGGGTTTTTTTACTACAATATTAAAAAGTGGAACAACANACTGTGATAGCCAGGATATGAGAGATTCACTGAGATGTCCCTGTCCTTAATGAGAAATCACAGGGAAGATTACTGCCACTGCTTGCCTATACGCTCTGACTTATCAGTTGGTCTGGGAGTTTAGGCTCCTGCGATATTGAATGAAGATTATAAGCCAGATGGGCCACAAATTCTGTCAAGCCTTCTTGGCAGCTGCTCTCATTACAAAAGCCAGCCAGCCTTTTCCAAAAATAAGAATGTGAAGCAAATTGGGCTTATAGACCCTTATAATGCAATTGCACGCAGAGATGGGGACCTGAGCGGGCAGGCAGAAATATTATTGATGGCTGCTGAAAACAGGGAATAAGATGTTATTAAGCCAAGTCAGAGATAGATATCGATAGCTAATATAAAGCCTTTATTGGTTTACAGGCTCCAGGAAAGAGGGTTCAGAGCTTCGACCCTTTGCTTTGCTTTTAATTTCACTGGAGATGCAGGGTTTATGAATAAAACATATTTTCACTCATGATTCTGATATTAGTCACTGCTTTCTGTGTCCCTCATTCTCTCAGAGCAAGCACCATGCACTAACTACATAAACTTTGAAAGCTCTATTTTACAGAGGTGGGAATGAATGCAAACTGACAAAGAGTGAGTAGTTTGGGAGGAAAGAAAGAAGAGAAAAAATAAGACAAAAAGCAAAAAAATGAATGACAGATTAGAAACGTGGGTATATCTCATCTGGGTGATGCAGAAGAACATACCCCAAGATTCTGCACTC
Organism: Scytalopus superciliaris; assembly: GCA_013400415.1. Taxonomy (NCBI): domain Eukaryota; kingdom Metazoa; phylum Chordata; class Aves; order Passeriformes; family Rhinocryptidae; genus Scytalopus; species Scytalopus superciliaris. The sequence continues at coordinate 7,382 of VXBX01000350.1, forward strand.
CACTGTCCTGGTTTTGGCTGGGACACAGTTAGTTTTCTTTCTAGTACCTGGTACAGTGTTGCATTTTGGGCTTAGTATGAGGATAATGTTGATAAGACAGTGATATTTCAGTTGTTGCTCATCAGTGCTCGCTCTAATCAAGGACTTTTAAGGTTCCCATGTTCTGCCAGCAAGCAGAGGGACAGCATGGCCAGGAGAGCTGACCCAAAATAGACAAAGGGATATTCCATCACACTCAATATAAAAACAGGGGAGTTGGCCAGGAGAGGTTGACTGCTACTGGGGGGCTGGCTGGGCATTGGTCAATGAGTGGTGAATTTTGTCCTGTACATCACTCATCTCTCTTGGGTTTTATTCCCCTCTACCTTTTTGTTATCTCACTTTTTATTAAGATCTGTTATTATTATTATTACATATCTGAACCCACAAGTTTTACCTTTTTTTCAGTTATCCTCCCCATTCCAGTGGGGGGGCAGGGAGTGAGTAAGTGGGTCCATGCTACTTAGTTGTCCCTTGGAGTTAAGCCATGACACCACCATAGAATAGCACGAGATTTGGTTGTAAATACTGTCAATGATTCTGTGTTCAATTCATATAGTTTCTTTTTTTCCATTTGGAGAAAAATACATAGGATAAGGGTCTAGTTTTTACCTAGTTTAGACCAAGACTGGATTTATACCTTGGACTCAAAAAAATTCAAAATGCTCCAAGATCCCCCAGTTTAAATACAGACAGTGTAGTTCCTGTTCCCATGTGTCATCTGATGTCATCCAGGACAGATCTACTTAGATGCATAAAAATGGAATTAAGATCCTTCTCCCACAATTTAAGCAGAACACATGTGGTTTCCACAGAGCAATAGCAGTACATTTGAACAAGTGAATGTTCCTCTAAATTTCTGAACAAGGAAAGATATGGCATTGACTTATTGCTCAGAACAAAAAAAGAAACAACAACTATCATTTAAAAAACAAACAAACAAACAAACAAAAAACAAAAACAAACCAAAAAAGAAGACCCTTCCAGTAGATTGTTCTTATCTTAAGGTGTGATCTTGGTTTTTTGCCTCCTATATGAGAGGGAAAGAGGAGCACCTTGGGTTCTTTTTAGCAGGGGTGCTAAATTGGGGAATAACCACGGCACCATCCCAGAAGAGAAACAGCAATTCTGAAATGTAGATTTTGTGATCACAGAAAATCTGCATGAAATAGTTGTTTCATACTAACTGGATGATCTGAGCCAGCCTACATACTCTGCAGCACACTGAATGAATTTCATTCCTGTGAAGTTAATGAAGCTCTTTTGGATGTGGGCAAATATTTCAGAACACAGTCAGTTCCAAACAAAAGACTCCAACATGGAGTTAAGAGGAATAAGGTTGATGGAAATGTTCACCTTCCTGATGAATGGAACAGAGAATAGCTGCAAACTGTTATTAATGATATTTCAGTGATCTAGTCACAGACAAAATAACTTTGTACACTTCTAGGACATAATACAAGTTGTACATTATTTTGTCCCTGTTTTGTGTGGGTGGTTGGAAAATAAAAAATCCATAATAACCTTCAAGCCTTAAGGATTGCATTTTTTAAAAACTGTGTTCTTGCAGCACTGTTGTCACAGTTATGTCCCAAGTTGTGGAGAAGTAAGAAAGAACCACTTTGGGCTTCAGGATGCTCATTTGCAAAGTGCACAGGATAAAAGCAATTGTGTCATTCAGCCTGTGCTTCACAAATGAAAATAATAGCTGAAATGTATGCCAAATTGACTAAACTAATCAACCACCCTTTTGATGGGCTTATTATGCAATCACTACACTTTCTTCCAGAACATTTATGAAATCACAGACAATGTCATCCAGTTTTCATAAGTATTAATTCAGAAAATAGACTATAATTCCACCACCTCTCTGCCTCCCTTTCTAGTGTGTTATAATTAATAATGAGCCTCAATGTTGTTTTGCTTTTCACAGCTTTAAAGTCAGAACTGAGGCTGTTCTTCCATCTTCTGTTAACTTCATAAATTTTATGGAAAGCTCAGGTACTAAAATAATCACTTGGGGTTCAGGCTCTACTTCCTTGTTCTGTAGTCTTCCCATTTCAGTGAAAAACTAATGAGAACAACTTACGTTTCTCCTTTTTTCACTGAGTTTTCTGTTATATGCAACCTTCAAAACAAGCTATGACACTTCCTAATTAGGGAGAGAAAGCCACTGGTTACCTCAATAGAAAAACTGATCATCTGAGTTGCATCTGTTTTTGGCCTACTATGAAACATCAGCGGGTGAGACACTGGCACAGGTTGCCCAGGGAAGTTTAGACTACCCCATCACTGGAGTTTTTCAAGGTCAGGTTGGGTGGGAATTTGACTATACTGGTCTAGTGGAAGATGTCACTGCCAATGGAAAGATTTGGTCTAGGCAATCCTTAAAGGTCACATCCAACCAAAACCATTCTATGATTTTATGGTTCTACAAGAGTAACAACACGATACCAAGCTACAGCAGTACCGAGCACTGCAGGAGCAGTGAGTGTTAGACAGCTTTATTTGGAACAAGGCAGAATTTATCAACTTTACAGACTCACTGAATAAATCAGGTTGAGAAAGAATTCTGAAATCGTCAAGTCCAACCTCTGTCCTAATACCACATTGTCAATGACACCATGGCACTACTGAGTGCCATGTCCAATCTTTCCTTAACTATCTTCAGGGATGGTGACTCCACCACATCCCTGGGGCAGCCCATTCCAATGTCTAATCACCCTTTCAGTGAAGAAATTCCTCTTAATGTCCAAGCTAAACCTCCCCTGATGCGGCTTGATGTTATGTGTTCTTGTCCTGTCACTAGTTGCCTAGAGAAGAGCCTGAACCACAGCTGGTTGCAATCTCCTGTCAGGGAGCTGTAGACTTACAAGGCCACCCCTGAGCCTTGTCTTCTCCAGGTATATAACACCAGCTCCCTCAGCTGCTCCTCATCAGACTTGCATTCCAGACCTTTCACCAGCTCTGTTGGCCTTCTCTGGATGCACTCCAGCACCTCAATGTCCTTCCTGAACTGAGTGGCCCAGAACTGGACACAGCAGTCCAGGTGTGGCCTTACCAGTGCCCAGTACAGGAGGAGAATCACTTCCTTACTCTTGCTGGCCACGCTCTTTGTGATACAGGCCAGGATGCCATTGGCCTTCTTGCCCACCTGGGAACACTCTGGCTCATGTTCAGACACTGTTGACCAGCATTCCCAGGTCCTTTCCCACTGCGCCACTTTCCAACCCTTCTATCCCCAACCTGCAATTGCAAGGAGTTTTTGCGGTCAAAGTGCAGGACCCAGAACTTGGTCTTGTTTGACCTCATAGTGTTGGCCTCAGCCCATCTATTCACCCTGTCCAGATCCTACTGCAGAGCCTTCCTGTCCTCAAGTAGATCAACACTGCCACTCAACTGGATGTTGTCTGCAAATTTCTTGAGGGTGGACTTGATCTGCTCACACAGATCATCAATAAAGATGCTGAACCTTGAAAAATGCTTTGACTACTACAATATGCAGAGCAGAACTGCCTTGAAAAGTGAAGACTGTTCCTACGAGTCATATGAGTGAACCATATGGCTCCACTATCTAGCACCAATTTTCAGCATAAGGTGATCCAGAAAAGAGGCTTTACAACACTATTGTAAAGTCATCCAGTAACACAACTAGTAAGATGAGAATTTAGCCCAAGAACAAATTGTGGCAACTGGCCTTTAACATAAACAAGCAAGAAAGGCAGCTGAGAATACTTGGCCAACAGCATGACCTGGGTTGTGTTTTATGCTTGTATTCAATTATTTAAAATGAAATGCAAATGCACTGTGGAAAAAAAAAAATAAAGAAAAAGGATATTAAAAAATTAGTACCTTCCAGTCCCACAGAAACCCATCTGTTGCAACACTTCCCAGCATGTGTCACTGTATGCCCTCAATAGCAATAGCTCTTCTTTTTCCAGCAGCAGTGACTAAATGTTTCACTACCACAGCTGCTTTTTGGCTCAGCTGCTGCTTACTGGTTGTACTTCAATTTCTCTTTTCATTTTAGATTTCAGTGGCCCCTTTTCCCATTATACTGAGTAATATATGAGTCTGAATGATGTGTGTAATGGGAAACTGATGTTATGTGTGTACTTTATTGACACAACTGACAAGAAAAGCCTTAGCCTACATCTCTAAGTAGTGTAATTTATTGTTCACTATCCCCTACTCACCCACATATAATAGTAAATGAGAGAAAAAGAAAGCCGAATTGTAATATTACTCTTTCTCCAAATACTTACAAACAAACAAACTAAAATCATTAAACCTGAAACAAGTGTTCCCTGTCTTTTACACTGCCTGACTAGAGAGTAATGCCTAAAATTTTGCCCTGAGACAGACAGGTGAATGAAGCCCCATTTCTTTTCATTTCCTGATCTAAGTCTTGAAATTATTCTCTCTCCAGGGCTGATTGTCAGCTCTTTCACTGGAGTTTTGCTTCTTTGCTTCACAAACACCATCCTTGTCCATAGAATATAGTTCTAAAATGGAGTGAAATTCTATTAAATCCAATAAATTGAATGAAATGCAGTGGCAGAGACATTGACAGCATTGGCAGATAATCATTAACACTGTTTTAACAAGTAGGTCAAACTGTGATAATCAACAGTATGATGTGGTGACTTCTGAGTTATGTTAAATTGTTTTTCGTTATTGTTGATCCCCATATAACCCACTGGGTTTAGAAATCCCACTTTAACAAGCATAAGACAACATCAGAATGGGGACTGATGTTTTTTTTGAGTTGAGCACTATATCTCCATCATGCAATGATTCATTAATTGCTTCCCAGTTGCTGAATGTCCAGGATGGCAGCACTCAGTGTTGGCATGTGGTTATCCTACCTGGGCAATTATCTTGCATACTGAAATAAATTTTTGGTAGTGTTAAATCAGATTATCAATTGCTGTTGCAGGTAAATATAAACTGAAGGTAAATATAAACTATTCTTACAAAAATAATTTACAAAGCTCTGAGCTTCCAAATTAACATAATCTTCAAAGTGTGATATGTGTGTATGCATACATACAAGAAAATCACAATACTTTTTTAATTTTTCACTTCCAACCCATTTCTATTATTTTATGTTTCCCTTGGGAATTTAGAAAACTGTTGGATTATAACTATTCTGCTTACTTCCCGTCTCACCTTTGTGCTTTTCCACTTTTATATATGATTATTAGATTCATTGGGTTTACAACCACAAAGGACCTTGTGGATAAGTAATCTGACCTGCATGAGTCCCAGCATAGGCTTTCATTGTTCCTATACCTAATCCTAAAACCTGTCATTGAACTGGAACACATATTGGTGAAAGGCACTTAGTTTTGTTAAAGATTTCAAGATTTCAGCAGTGAAGAATCCATTCATTATAAGGGGTGAGTAGAGACGCTATGCAAAGATGTCTGGGGATTTGCATTTAAAATAGGAGTAAAATCTCTTTTTTACAGCTGAAAGATTGAATTTGCTCTCCTGCTTTGGCATAATAACATTCAAACTGAATTTTCTATGTTCTTTGATTAGTAAAAAGAGTCCATAACTTCTGCATAAAAAAACAGAAAGAATACTTCCTTTGTGAAATTATTCTGCATTCCTCAGGTTTCTTCGGGCTTCTTTTAAAATGCAGCTAGTTGAAAGATCAGAATATTTCACACATTTTCCCATTTCAAGATGCTCTTTTAAAGTTATTCTACTTTTCCAGACGGAAACTAAGAAAATATGGTACTTTTCCTTCCTCCTCCAGTTCCTTCACACACACACTTTCTCACATTGCTGGAAAGCCATTAGGAAAGATAAGCAGAAATATTGGCTGTTACAAATGTTGCTTCATAAAGGTCTTATCCTCCAAATGCTTTAATACTAAGTATCTAAAAGCATAAAATCACTCAATAAAAAGAGTAATGAAAAAGGTCACTTTCAAATTAAAAAAAAAAAAAAAACACAAAAAACTGTGTTATTTACAATATATGTTGCTCAGGATTCATCTGGACAATACTTCCAACAGAAATGAAGTTTGGGGATTTGAAATATTGGAGTTCTTTCTTTAATTTATATAAATGAATAATGGAATGCCACCAGAGAATTATAGTTGCTAATGTCCCCAGTGATGATCCCTTTCGAATCAAAGAGAGTGCACAAAGTTCTCTCCCTGACTATTCTTTACTGTCCTGGTTTCCCAGGACACCACCAGGATACACACTAATATTAGCATTTACCCTTGTGACTTGAGAAGCATATTGGCATGACACAGGAAATAAGTCCTCATGAGTCTCATACATTCAAAATTCTGTCACATAATAATTTCAAGTTATGAAAAGGATGAGCTTCTCTTGTCTTGGAAAGCTTCCCTTGTCATGAAGAACCATGAGCATTTGCTCTGTCTTGGACCTGAAAAAAGGCATCTTAAAGCCTGTTGGAGGTATGACACTCAAATCTATTCAAAGAAAAAGAGAAATGTGACAATCTGATCTCTAAGACACTGATACCTTTATTCAAAAATCATGTAGTTGACTTCTTGAGGAAAACAGTAATGTGCTGAGGTTAGCAAAGCAGTTGTGCAACTCTTAGGTGTGTTCCCATGGGCACTTAACTAATGCAATCCTGCAGCCATGGCACAGGCCCTCTTATCAGGAGTAGTGATCAAAAGCAGAGGGCGTACCTGGGGTGGAGGCTGGAAAGCACAGACTGGAAGTGTTTTGCTGTAGGAGTTCTGTCCCACAGCTACAGGGAGATGTCAGTGCACTGCACACGATACAGGCAGATTAAAGTGAGAGCTCATGAAAAGAACATGGAGGAAGGGGAACTACAACTGCTGAGACACTATGGTGACTCCAGAACTTTATTTAGTGTGGAAATTAAATAACTGGTGACCTTGTGTTTCCTGTGTGTTGTCAGGAGGCAGGTATAATTGAGTTGGTTAGATAACTCCCATCTGACATTTTCCAGTACACTTTTAATTTTTTTTTTTTTCCCGGTACAAATAGATGTGTAGAGACATATACATTAAGGGTAATGAATCATTCATAGGATATAAGGTGTTAAAGATTTATAGAAAGATCTAGAGCATGGCTTGGTTTCCATAGAAATTGTTTTAAGAGAAAAATGGTTATAATGGAGCTAAAGTAGGTATACAAAAAACACAAGGACACTCTAGTGATCACAAATCAGTTCCACTAGAAACTAAATAATGTAAAAAGAAGGGGATTTTGCTTATAATTTTCGTTTCATTTTTTAACATTCATGGTTTTCCAATTTCAGCTTCTCTCACTCTAACTTTTCCACAGTGCTTACTTATATGCATTCTTTTAAAGATATTGTTATTCTTACTATTAAAAGAGAAGCCCTTCTTAGTATTGAATTATTTGACACTATTTCATTTTATTTCTTTCAGGTGCCACAAAGAATAAAATGTATAGGTGTGAAATGAGCTTGAAAACATCGGTTATAGCACAGAGAAGAATTTAACCTTGTAACAATGTAGCATGACCCATTTCACTTACATGTAAATGCTTTCTAAAAACTTGCTCACTGTGTTCACTTAGAAATTCAAAATTACAAATATATAATGTTCAGATGCAATTTAATTAATATGTCCTTGTATATTGAGAAAACATCCCTCTGCCTGAAAACTCAGTAGTTTATTTCAGTTCACCTACATAATACCACATTTTCTAGACAGAAAACTAATGGTTTGCTTCTGTTCTCTTTCCCCCTCCTTAACAAGAAAATGCCTGCAACTGCATTATTTAAATACTCTTTTTTTCGTGAAATTTGAACCAAAATAGCTAAAAAGCAAGCTAACACATGCACACACAATTTCTCATTCACATAAAATAAAATATTGAATGCTTGAGGTCAACTGAAACATTTTACCAAGCTCAAAATATATATTCTGATTTAATGTTTTAGTTAGATTTTGCTTGCTTTTATATGAAAAATCATAATGAATTTTGAAGACATTCAGAGACAAATTCAAATTCTAAAATGTCTAACAATTATAAAAATTATGTAAAAGTTAGTTTTATATGTTTACTTTCCTTTTTTAATGAGTAGTCTGGGAAAAAAATGTTAGGCCTTTTGTTTCATTTTGCTTTAATGCTTCACAAAAACTTTCTGACAGGTTTTGCACTCTGGAAGGTATCAGAGCAGCTGACACTCATGATGAGTCTGCATGTCACCAGAGAACAGAACAAAGAGGTTTAGTTGGACTAAGAGCTACATCTCCCAGAGAGTGCAGTGGTAGATCATGAAACAGGGAGAATGAAGTGGGCCTGTGCTGAAAGGAAACATGACTGCTCATGGTTTGGATGTGTAAAATACTGGCTGGATATACAGGCCAAGAGGGTGGTGGTGACTGGAGTTGCATCCACCTGACGCAGGTCACACTGGTGTTCCCCAGGGATCAGCACTGGGGCCAGACCTGTTTATTACCATTATCAATGGTCTTTGTGTGGGTATGGCAAATTGACGTTCAGTCAATTCACAGACATCACTGAGCTAGGCTTGAGTGTCGATCTTCTGGAAGGCAGGAAGACTCTGTAGAGGGGTCTGGATGAGCTGGATTGATGGGCCAAGGCCAGTCGTGTGAGGTTCAAGGCAAAGGACTGGGTCCAGCACTTGGGTAACAACAAACCCCTGCAGTGCTCTGGGCTTGGAACACAAGCCAGCATGTTCCCAGGTGGCCCGGAAGGCCAATGGCACCTGGCCTGTATTAGCAATAGTATGGCCAGCAGAACCAGGACAGTGAGTGTTCCACTGTACTGGGCACTTCTGAGGCTGCACCTTGAATTCTGATCTCAATTTTGGGCCCCTCACACCAAGAAAGGTGTTGAAGAGAAGAGCAATGGAGCTTGCTGTTTGAGAGGTCTGAAACAAGTCCAGCAAATGAGGGAGCTGGGGGTGTTCATCCTGGAGAAAAGGAGGTTCAGGGGGGACCTTATCACTTTCTAAAACTTTACTGAAGTTCTGAATTTCTTCACTGAAAGGGTGGTCAGGCATTGGAACAGGCTGTTCAGGGGAGTGTTGCAATCACCATCCCTGGAAATGTTCAGAAAACGTGTATGTAGCACCTAGGGATAGGGTTTAGCGGTGAACATGAAAGATCTTAAAGGTCTTTTCAAATCTAAATGAATCTTTGATCCTATGGTTTTATACAGTTCTAGGTTTGAACCTGATCAAACTCATTGAATGTTTAACATTTATATTTACTACTAAAACTTACTGTAGTGTTTTAAGATAACTTCATGACTTTGAGAGGTTTAAAAGTTGTAGTGATCATGATTATATTCCTGCATCTATTCCTGTGTCTATTTTTGTCTTTAGCATTTCTCAGCTTTGGTAATTCAACAAGATAAGCCCAGTTTCACTTCTGACCAGCTAATGTGTAAGTACATGAAATATATGCTTTGTTTCTATTCTCTTTTCATCACAACAGTGATTTCTTTGTCAGAATAATGGAGGCAGACATTTCACAAATCTCAGTCTCTTAGCCATATCATTTTGATATGACTATCTTTTTGGTTCAGATCAGATGTCTGTTAAAAGCTTTTACTGGGCTTCATAGTGGGCTTTGAGCTGTTTAAATTATGTATGCTTTGCTAAAGAGAGAGCTTAGAGTGTAACACATACATTGGTCTTAAACCTTGTGACCAAGTCTCAGATGATGTCTTGCTGTTATGTCTCTGTCTTCAGAGGATCATTCTGTGTTTGGTTTGTGGGGGGTGGCGGGGGTTGTTTTTTGTTTTTTTGGTTTTTTTTTTGTTGTTTATTATTTCTTTTTTATCAGCACAAGGCTTTTGATTCATCACTATTTTTTCTTTTTTCATCACTCAAGAAAATCTTAAGTTCTTGCAAACAATCCACATCACTCACAGAACAGAAAGAAAAAGAAAAAAAAGGAGCACCCAGAAAAAAACCCAAAAAAACCAAAAAAACCCAAAACAAACAAAAAAAAAAAAAAAAACACCAAAACCAAAAACCAACCAACCAAAAAAAAAAAAATCACCTCAAGATCAGCCTACAGGTGGGTGTGGAACAACTCATGACTCATTTTTCTCAGCTAAGGTGAACCTGATAGCTGTCTCCTTGTGTTAAGTGGTGTAGCTGTTTTCCTTACTTTCATCCAAGTGTGGAATCTGTGGCACACCCATAAATTAATTCGAACCCAGAGCTAGATCTGCTAGTTTGTGTCCTGGTAAGCCAATTGAGGACTTTGTCCTACTGCTCATTCTATTCAAAGGACTTACTTCCACAAGAACTTTTAAAACAGAGCCTTACCCAGCAAAAGTAGGTGAGAAAATGTGACATGATCTGGTATATTTTCAGTGTTTTCATCCAAGGAAAAGCCATATTACAGAGGTGACCAAGACCTTTCCTGACATTAGACTAGAGCAATAAGACCTCTGTGACAAGTGACTGTGACATTACTGGCTATGTCTGTCCTTCTAAGTGAAAAACACCTGGGAATCTTCTCAGGCATTGAAAGCAGCAGAATGAGCCTGACCTGTATTGGCTTAACTTGCTTATCCTCTGAAACAAAGTAATTGCATGTGAACTACTCATTAGAAATCATCTCTGGATTAAGCTAACTCCTTATCCATGTCTGAGAATTGATTCAAGGAGTTCTAGATGGCTTAGGTCAAAAATATGTCACAGACAGGTCTAAGTATATAATGCTATAGCTGATCAGGGTCCTGGGCCCAGATATATTCCCTGCCACTAAACAAGTTCAATTTATTTGTACAGATATTGCTACAGCATCCTTGACAAAGATATGGATTTACTAGTGTGATACAAAAATGCCTCATGCTGCTGTATGTCTTTCAGCATAGATACTTCTGAAGACATTTACTAAGCAAGAATAAAACACCATTCTTATACTTAAGTTCCTTTTGAGGTCCTGTGTATGCTGTAGGTACATTTGAGAACAGAATTTAATCCACTGGAACTGAGGACAAACACATTGCTCCAATGCAGTCACCTCCCATGTAAAACATGTGCAGCTCCTGAAAGAAATAAAGAAAAGGATCTGTAGTCTGCATTCAGACCAAACTAATTTTTCATGGCATGACTGTTTCTGTCTTTTATTAATGTCATCTCAGCTCCAGATAGTGTCAGTGCCAGTTACATTCCCTTCAGTGAGCCACAGAAAACACCTATAGCATTTTGTGTGCTCAACCTGGAGGCAATCTGCTAACACTCAAGTGCTCATTGAATGGAAAATGATGCAACAGTTGGCTAGCTGGAAACATTATACTATGCAATAAACAACGTGCTTTCCTGTTGCCTTATCTCTGACCCATCACAGCCAGGCATCCCTCAATGTGTCCCTTGTGTGGAGACTGGAGATTTAAAAGTCAGGTAAGGTAACAGACAATAAAAATTGCTGAGGATGAATGCAACCAGTTGAATAGGTCTTCCTTAGATTTAATGTGTTTGATGTTCCAGAGACTGTGACTCTGCTCAGAGAGAAAACATGATTATCTCTATTTTATCCTCTTCTTTCTCAAACTGCCAGAATATTTGGGGTCTTCCTTTTAGTGTTTCAAGAAGTTTTATTAATGGTTTGGGAAGTATATAATTTTATTTTGTTTTAAAAAGGTAATCAAGGACAAAGAGTAAAATTAGCTCAATGTTTCTGTCAACTTTTTTTTTTTTAAATGTGATTGTGCAAGCCCTCTCCCCCCATAAAAATCTTCCTTATTCCATTTTAGCATGCTCCAATTGAAAAACAAAACAGCAATGACAAAGCCAACCAACCAAATAGTCAACCATTTTAAAATTAAAATACAGTGGTTTTGCATCAACTTTTCTCACTAAATTATACTCTTTTAATGTAAAGAGGATTCTTGTTACTCAATGAGAATCATGTCAGTCATACTATTTCACTATGGTGCCACATTCAGTGTGAACTGAGCTTCACCACCTTTTTATAAGGAAGTTACACCAACAATGCTGCTTTCTGGCAAACTCTACATTTGCAGATATTAGTAATTGCCTTGATGTATAAGTCCAGTTTTCAAGTACAGTTATGAGTCCCATCATTATGACATAAAAAATGTTCACAGCTACCACAGAAAGTGGCTGAAAAATGAGGAACCAACAAAAAACACTGCCAGCAGGTCAAGGGAGGTGATCCTGTCCCTCTACTATGCCCTGGTGAGGCCACATCTGCAGTGCTGTGTCCAGTTCTGGGCTTCTCAGTACAAGAGAAAGATGGAGATGCTGAAACAGGTCTAGAAGGCTAAAAAGATTACTAAAGGACTGGAGCATCTCTCTTATGAGAAAAGCCTGAGGAAACTGGGCCTATTTAGCCTGAAGAAGAGAAAACTGAGAGAGGACCCCATCAAAGTCCATCAGTGTCTGTAGGGATAGGTTAGAGAATGGACCAGGCTCTGCTCAGGGGTGCCCAGTAACGGGACAAGAGGAACAGGCAGGAACTGATGTCCAGGAATTTCCACCTGAATATGAGGAAGAACTTCTTTCCTGTGCAGTGACTGAGCACTGGAACAGACTGTCCAGAGAGGGTGTGGAGTCTGCCTCACTGAAGTTATTCCAGAACCATTCAGACACAAGCCCGTGCAAGGTACTCCGGGATGGTCCTGTTTGAGCAGGGAAGTTGGACCAGATGACACACTGTGGTCCCTTCCAACCTTACCCATTCTGTGAGTCTGTGATCGTGTAATAACCATCCAGGAGACCAAAAAACTATAAAAAGTAATTTTTGTTTCTATAGTCCCATAACTCCTTCTTTCCTCCTCCTAGACACATTCCCTTCAGAGAAAAGGCTATGAGTTGTCCTTTCTCAGAAGATGACATGGAACAGTTCAGCCCTGTGTTCTGAGATTTGTCACCTTCTTTCTCCATCCTCACTCTTTTGCATTCAGCAGAAATATGGTTCAAGTCTTTAAGACCATGCTAGAGCTTGCTCAGGTGACAAGTATAGTGGATTGTATAAACATTGCTGCTGTTAAACTTTGCAAATAGCAATCAGGTGTTCCTGCCCCACATGGTTTCAAAGTACCTGCCCCAAAACAGAGAGTTTAATCAGCATCAGATGTGCAGTTTCACTTCTCTGACAGCCATAAAAAAGTGGCACAGTGTGAATTTCCCACGTGGAGACAGGCTTTGAAGCTGGAGGCCAGTCTACAGTGCAGAGGAGCCCACAGTATATCAGAGACCCTGAGCCGAAGGCAAATGTTATCTTACGAAAATCAATTCAGTTCAGGGTTTCTCTCTGTCTGGAATATGCTGGAGATATATCTTGAAAGAGATGCCTAACTGTATATTTGAATGGTGGCTTTGTAACCTCACAGAGTCAAGAGAAGTTTTGACCTTGGAAAGTAAACTTTGCATACAGAAATTTTTATGACTCCACTATGGGATTGTCTATGCTACATATCCACAGTGCAAGTGTGGCATTCCTACAACTGGGAGCTTGTGAGATAAGTGGTATTGGCAAAAAGCCATTTTCCATGAAGTAAAAGTGCTGATAAATTCCTATGTCTCTATTAAAGCTCTGACAAACTTCTGGCCAATAAGACATTTTTGGAGACACACAATTGAAGTTTCAGACTTTAAGTCTCTCAGAGTCATAGACTGTGACTCTGCAACAGCTGCAGCTTTCCAGTCCAGGTTTACCACATCTTATTTTAAGAGACATGGATATCTAAACAGAAAGACTGAACTATTCTATTCTATTCTATTCTATTCTATTCTATTCTATTCTATTCTAATTTCATTCCATTCCATTCCATTCCATTCCTATTCTACTTTTCTGAAAACTGAGAGAACTGGTGGTGTCTGAAGGATTTTCAGATCCTGGATGGACTGCATCTTTCCTTGGAGGTGAGTACAAAGACTAAGGCCACAAACCTTCCAGCTCTAGTGCCTGAAGCCGTGTGCCACAAAAAGTTAGATGGAATTTGTCTAGGCCTTCATACAAGGTTAATATACAATTATACCTAGTACATTAAACATTGTAAAGTGTGTTGATGTGATTCTTTAATTACTGTGCCAGTATGTCTCTGTGTTATTTAAGCTTGGTATCTGTGCAATGCAAAATTCTTGGCTGCTCTAGTTTACTGTGAGATGTACTCAAACCATCCCCAGCTGGCATCTGCTGAGCAAGACTCTTTAGAGTCATGAGAATAAAGATTCTGCAAAACTATAGAGGAGCAATCAATGAGTAATTAACAGTGATGCAGATCACATAAGACAGATCCATATATTTCATCATAACAGAAACCAGCAGTCATAGCCACTACCATTAAAACATTGGGCCTTAAATAGTACTGGATTTGTTACAATATATTACTGAATAGCTCTGCCAATAGTTAAATTTTGACTACCACAGCAACATATTTTAACTATATTTTAACTAGTAGGTAAGTTTAATGATGTGAATAAACAATATTCTGTCTGGGGCAGAGTTTTAGGACAAAAAACCTATATGGTGTTTAATGTTGGGTTGTTATAATTTTTCATACAGTTGATTGATTCAAGGCTCAGCTCAATTGCAATTCCCACATTTTTAGGTGAGTAAGTGCTGGCATGACGCTGTGTACCTTACATGGTAAGTAGATGGTTAAAACAGATTGGAGAAATATGTCACATTTTCTTCATGGGATTTACTTGTTTCTGGGAACTGTGCAGCAGTTTAAAAGAAGTTTCTTTATAGAAAGAAAATGAAATGTGATCAACTGTAGTATAAACCATTTTCACCCTTAAAACTCTAAAAATATTGTGTGTTGTATGAATATTCATAGTGAACTAGAATGCTACCTGATTTAAAGTAGTGTTAAACAGTGACTAAACTGGCAGAACCATTTTAAAGAGGTAAAAAATAAAGTGAATAAACAGGCTGCTCAATAAAATCAGATCAATAAAGAAACTGTAAGTGATATTTTCTCTGCACATCCATAGGCTACAGCTCCAAATGCAGTGTTGCTTTTGATTTTAGTCCTTGGAGAGAAAATTAACCCTAGCTACTTTCCCTTTTCTTTTATACTTCATTAACTGTTCTCCATTCAAACTATAGGAAGCTCATCTTTGGAACAGGTCAGTTGCTATACCCTAAAGATTTCCTAAGGGAAATTATGGCATTAGTGATCTACAGTTTATTTCACTGCCTACAGAGCTATGTTTGGCAAAATCAGACCATGTAAATCAGGTTCTCAGAAGTTCTCCACACATCCTCCCCAATGCCTTTGTCCTCTATCTCTTCAGCTCTTCTCTGCTGCTCAGAGCATCTTTTGGCATGTTTCAGCTTTTTATGGAGTAGCTTAGTAGCCGGTAAGATCCCAACTGCATGTTCACCACTAACAGGATCCTAGGAAAAGGTTGTTTTATTTTGATCCTTGCTTCACTCAGACCTTTTTGACCTCACTGCTGAAGGCAAAGGTGGCCTCTTACTAAAAAGCATCCAAGGCCCTTGTCCCAGCTGCTGTACTGCAGAAATAAAAATGCCTTTGGACTATTCATCCTAGTCTTCCTTTTTTTTTTTTTTTTTTTTTTTTTTTTTTT
>VXBX01000350.1:37251-50298 GCA_013400415.1 Scytalopus superciliaris
AAATTTTAAAACAAGGTGGGTTTGTTGTTTTTTTTTTTTGTGGTAATTTTTTTTGTCCTTTCCTCCCCTTTGCCCCCATCTCTTTTCAAATTAACAGCAGAGTGAAATTCAGGCAAATGAAAAACTTTTTCCAAGAAATCTTTCAGCCAGTAGAGATGGGTTTTAGTCGTTTCTCCTCTTATGAACTGTGTGGACTCCTCCAGGTTTATGGACTGAAGAAGTTAATAGGAATTCTGTATTGTAGTTGGTCCATTGTCCAGCTGCCATTCAATCGTATATGTTGTATGTAATTGCCAAGTAAGGCTGTAACCTTTTTCTTTTCTTTTTCCTTCACATGCAATAAGAACTAAGGGCAAAGTTGGAGAACAAGTTGTAATTGAAAGCTACAGGCATCTTTCTGCTTTTGTCTGTTTAGTGAAGGAAATAGAGGAGCGAAATAAAGCAGGTTGTGTTTTGAGATGGTTGGAAGAGAATTTAGCTACTTAGCTAAGGAGACAACAAGACAGCTGCAAGTAGGAATGACCTTCAGCAGCTAAGGCAAAGCAGTGTTTGTAGGAATAGGCAATACATATTATTTGACCAACTTGTTTAGAACATAGTACTTTGAACATATGAATAATCCTTCAGTTCTCAAACAGAGTAAGACAATTTACCTGTCAATGTCTTTAGAAATTTTCAAATTTACCCTAATGCTTCTTGGGTATTCTCCATTTGAATGAATGAAGTCTATATTACTTTTAATGAATTTTCTATAATGGTACCAAGATGCCACTGTGGCAGAAAGCTGTTGGCTAGCATATGGTGACACAGGTTGTGTTTTAGGGAACTTCATCCATAGGATTGCAATAATTTCCAGGAATCACTTACTGGAAGTGTAAATATCTACAGTTTTATAATTTTAAATGTAGAAAGTCCAAATAAAAAACAGATTAAATCTTCCAATTTCTACATATAAACATTATGGAGGATGCTGTGGCTCCTTTCTGTCAAACTCTGACATGATATCAGCCTGATATCCTTTAGTTGCTTTTGTATAGAATCTCAGTCAAGAAGCAATAATGAGTCCATGCTTTAACTCTTTTTACATTTTGTATGAAGTATATAGTAAGGAGTACATGTTGTATTAAATAAACAAAATTCAGATTTCTCAATATTTCATCCCTGGGAAGGCACTGTAACCACCTGTTCTGCAGAGTAAACTTATCATGCAAAGCAACATGCCAAAAGTGTCCAAAAAGAAGTCAATTTTCCTTTTCTTGCAGGTTTGAAAATGAATGTATAAAGCTCTGTTACAGTCTTTGGTAAATTTAACTGAGTCAGTATGGATCCTATAATAAATATTATGAACTTCTAGTTACTTGGAGCATATTCGGTGAGCATTTCTGGGTCAAAGCTCAGGATTTCAGCTTTTCATCATTCATGAGTTCCATAACTTTTTTGTAATTAGAGAAGGGCAGGATACCAAGATCACAGCAGCTGGAATCTTGGGCCACTGTAGAGAGCTGCATGAAGCAAGAGCTTC
The DNA here is from genome assembly GCA_013400415.1 of Scytalopus superciliaris. Classification (NCBI taxonomy): domain Eukaryota; kingdom Metazoa; phylum Chordata; class Aves; order Passeriformes; family Rhinocryptidae; genus Scytalopus; species Scytalopus superciliaris. The sequence continues at coordinate 38,774 of VXBX01000350.1, forward strand.
TGAAGCAACATGAAATCTTTGAGATTCAGGTTTATGGCTTCAGATAACTTATAAAAAATATTAAGTTTTTTATGGTTAACTTTGTCTGTTTGCTTTTATTTTCTTTAGAAATTAACATAGCAAAAATGATGAAAAATATTCTTAAGGTGATATTGCCATAATTTCTATGAAAATTTTACTACTTCTGTACTCAAGGTCTGAGAAACTGAAAAGCTGCTTGGTGCTGTAAGTGGGAAAATCTAGAAATGAGGGTTTCACTTATTGACAGTATTGAGAATGAACTGAGCAACAAGGAAAATGTGTCACAATGTTCTTGGTATTTTGCATGGAAATTTTATGATCTAATTCCTATGTAAAAAAAAAATGATATCCAGATAATTGCTCCACATGAAGGAGATGTTACTCTTGTAATTTACAGACTGGGAGAGCAAAGGCAGAGATCACATTCTTTAAAGTGACAACAGGCACTGTGGAATCCTTGCTGAAATGTAGTGATTTGAACTGTTCACTGAAAATTTTACTGCAAGAATGAGCTTTTTTATTTATCCTTACCAAAAAATCCCTAATCCTGAGGCATACAAAGAAAGACAAATCCAAATTACAAAACTGACCCTCAGATTGGGTTTGTGAAGTTTTCTAGAAAATGAAATTAGGAAGTGCTAATATTCTTCCCCTATTCTCCCGATTTTCTTCCACTTTCTTTCTGTATCACTTATCCAAAAGGTTGTCACTACAAATAAAATGTTATTAGGTAATAACACAATAGGTTTAATAAACATCCTCACATCACAGAACACAGTGATGGGATGACATTGTGAGCTAGATTTTGTTGGGAATCTTACTTTTGTTGTTCTTGAACTGGTTGGGGGTTTTTTTTGTTGGTTTGTNGACACATTTTACCTTCACTTACATGTAGCTCATGCAAACCTGAACTGCAGCTTCAGGGCACAGCTCAAGATTTGATATTAAAGTGTTTCATTTGCAACCAATTATGTTCAGGATTAGATTCCTCTGCTGCCTCGCTTAGCAGTACAGTACCTTGATTTCAAACAACCTGATATAGGTTTGTTGCGGTTTTTTTCCCCCCTCTCCTCTCACTTTTTCTCCCCTTTTCCTGCCCCTTAGAACCATCTCCACCTTCATCAAAACAATTCCATTTGTACTTATGAAAGCATTACAGCCAGTAAGCAGAGAGTACAGACTAAGTTTAACCATTGTAGCCTTTTTCCCATCTGAATATCACGAATCTTGTATCTCACCATGGTGTAAGGTCTCTGATTACATCAACCTCTCCAAATTATGCTGAAATGGAGGCCATTCAATTTGCTACAATCAGTAACTTTCGAAAGAGCCCTGCATAATTGATTTCGCAGTAATACAGGCATAGGTGAATGAGTTCCTCAGCCTCGTTTATACAATGTTTTCTTTCATTCCAAAGTGCACTATTCAATAGAAATCACTTCTCCCCCCCGACCCCCCCAGCCCCCCCAACAATTGGCCGGTAAAGCTTTTGGCATATACAAAGTTGTGAGAGAGAAAAAGAGGGAAAAAAGGAGTGAGGGGGAAAATAGTGTAGAAACATGAAAATTGAAATTAATGCCCTGGATGAAATACTAAATGCAGACTTGCCTTAGGCAAAATGACTACTCTTTTCTGTGTGTCGGATCAAGGTGGGGTATGAAATCCTGTTGAAATTTAAATGCAGTCCAGAAGTGTAATTTGTCAGAGGAAGTGGCAGGTGGGGGGTGTACAGGCCTTTAAATCTGAATATTCATTCAAGGTTGAAAATATTTGGGATTATGAACTAAAGAGACTGTGGATGCTTTGTTGGTGTTGGAGTTAGAGAAACAGCTTTCGCAACTGAGTATGTACCGTAGCCATGAAGAATTGAAATGGGCAGTTGCCTTAAAACCAGCACATCGCACCATCTCTGCCATTTTGGCCCCTTCAGTCACAGTGGCTACTGCTCAGTGGACCAGCTTCCTTAGCTCCAGAGATCATATTACTATTTCATAGACCTACAGTGTAAACTTCGTAAGTGATGCATCACAGCGTGTGCAGGTTTATATGAGTGCTTCCTGCTGGGAAAGAAATAAGGGCAACAGGAATAAATAAATAAATAAATAAATAAATACATACATACATAAATAAGTGGGTGGGTGGATGGATGGATGGATCAATGGATAAACAAATAGATAAACCCAGGTAAAAAATGTGAGGCATAACAAATATTGAGACATGGCCAAGAGTTTAAGCTGTGGCAAGGGAGGGAAAAAAAAAAAAAAGGCTTGTTGAATTTTTGCAATATAAAGAAAAGGTAGGAAAAAACCCAACAAACAAAAAAAAAAAAAAAAAAAAACAAACAAACAAACAAAAAAAAAAAAAAAAAAAAAGGGTGCCTTAGTTTGATAGGAAAACAAGGAGGACAGCTCCAAAAGCAATCAATCCCTTGTATTACAGACATCATTTTAGAAGGACCAAACCATTATTTTAAGCTGTTTGCCACTCTGCATTGATTCCAGAGGAAATTTGGCTAACCATGTTAGACATGAGTTTTGTATATCTAAATTTAAGCAAGTTTTCATGAGGTTTACTGAGGTTGATGTGCATTATACAAAAGGAAATGTGGGAGTGGTAATACCAAAGAAAAACCAATGGATTAGATTACCTTTCACCTACATCTGTTTTATTCGTGTTCTCCCAGTATTCAGGGATCAGCTGCAGGGTTTATTGTTCTCAAGAGAAGTATGTGTGTAACTGGATATATCTTTGTGTGTGTGTGTGTATGTGCATCTGCATGAATTCCCTGCAAACCCCAAAAGTTGATGGTGAGAAGTCCCTGTTTAGGAAGACTGCAGCTGCCTGCCTCTTTATATTAGTACTCCCTTTTCCGAAAAATTGGAGGGTTTATGTGTTCTGTGTCACAGTTTGATTACAAAACACTGTGGAAACATGTTCATTCTATTCAAATCTAAGAAGCACTAAAGTTTATGCTGCTTAAATCACTTCTAAATCTGAACTATTTGGATCTCTGAATTTTATGATAATATTAACAGAGCTTCTGGTGAAGCCCATTAATTTTTTTTGGTATTGTTTAATTTTACATGAGTAAATATAATTACTCCTTTTGTCAGAAGTTCTAATACCAATTTATAATTCATGGAGTTAATTATGTTAACGAGGAGGTAATCATTTCTCAACTCTCTCCCCTGTAATTTTAAAGGATTTTGATTTTTTTCCCTCTCTCTCTCATTCTCACCTCTCCTTTTACAATTTCTCTTCCAGCCATGAAGTGGGAGCATACACAATTCATCTGTTATATAATTATTTGCCATGGCAACAGTTTGTGAATGGGATTGTGAAGTTGCGAATAACTAAAAGGAAGCTTAAGTAGAACAGACTGAAAAAAATATCCTTTTCAAAACAAGTGAAGAGTTCTTTGAGGTCAGGAAAGCTTTTGTCACTCCAATATGTTAAAACAGAAGGATGTGAAAAGGCTAGTTTGGGGCTTGTTTTCCCTCCTTTGCTAAAACCCTTGCTAAAATCTGATGAGCAAATAAAGATAAGTACTTTGTGTGTGCTCTTTGTGATGGTTGTTTTTTCTTGTTATACACCCAAGATAAACGGATGGCTCAAATTCACACTGGTGTGCAAGACCTCCAAATTTTGGAGTCTTAGAGGCAGATAGAGAAAGTTTATTGCAAACCAGTGGTATGATCTTTGTATTTTGCTGGAGGCTGCTACTGACAAGCCTTTCCCTAAAACCCATCCTATTCAATCATGTATTGAGTATTTTAGCACTGCTGCTCCAGAATCAAAGAAATCTATTGATGTTCTTCAAAGGCACACTGAGCTGCATATGAAAAGAACAACAATAACAATAAGAACTCATCCAGATGCACCATGATTTACAGTTTACCCACCTGGGAGTTAGGTAAGGTGTCATATTTACCCTAACTCACAGACATAATAATTTAAGAATCAAAATATTTCAGAGGAATAGATAAAAAGCCATCAGTACACTTCACTGAATGTTAATTAATCCAGAAACACTTTGAAAAGTCTCCTGCCCAGTTGGTGGCATGAAAGGGGATTTTGTAAGATGTCTGTCCAGCTTTCTTTAAAATTCAGTCCTGATATGACTCTACCCTTGAGAATCGGCCCACTTTCCATGGCAGATAAGCTGAGTCTCAAACAATAGAGGTCTTTTCACTGACACCAGTGGAGTTAGGATCACAGCCAGAGAATGAATATGGAAAGCAGTTGCATAGGAAAACATTGACTTGCTCTGACCGTCATGAAAATTACTCTTTTTTTTTTTTTTTTTTTTTTTTTTTTTTTTTTAAATGCCTAACTCTAGAATAAGATTTCTAAAGTCCATAGTGNGTTATCTTAAATGATACTACTGAAAAGGATCCTTACAGAAGCTTCTTGAGTCACAGAACTGAAGGAGAGAAAAAAGCACATTGATTTTAACTGCCCTATCTGCTCTGAAAACATCTGGAAATGATCCTGAACAACCTCAAACAGATGAAAAACATATCCCTCCCTGGTGATGGAGCATGTGATGCTTGGTTTCCTACAGTTTTGTGGTATGCTGTTGGGCTTTCTGACAAGAGATGAGCTCTGACTGAGGATTTTCCTGAACATGTGTCATTAATAAAATTTGGATTGATTTTCTCATGTCTCCTAAGATGTGATTTTGCATGGCTGCTTCTGCTTCAAAGGGGTAAACAATACATTCTCAGTTCCGTTATTATCCAACTATTTTATAAAAGCTAGGAGTTGTAGTTTTTGTCATCACTACCTCAGATATTTCAAAAGCGGTTATAAAGAGGTGGATGAGTAGACAGATATATATTTACAAAAAATATTATCATTTAGCCTTGCTGAAGTGATTTTTCAGGGTGGGGGGGTCGGGGGACAGAGGGGTGTTTTGGGTTTTTCGGGTGTTTTTTTGTGTCCTACCAACAGAATTCCTTATTTTCTCTCAAATTCTTGCCCAAGTCTGACATACAATCTGGGCTTTGTTTGATCCGTATCAGTGACAGATCCCCCTTCATGGTTTGGGATGAAAGTAGTTATACAATGGAAGAGGCAGTTTTCCAGGTTCCTGTAAAGTAGGGCTTGACAATTAGATTTACAGCTGCATTTAGGTTCCAAAGTGCAGGGAGGAGCCTAATAGGATTTGCAAAAATACGTAACCACTTTTGGAGAGAAAATGGAATTAGGAACCTAACTCTTCTAACTGCATTTCTAGGTGCAGAACGTTTATGTGGTTTTCAGTAGTTTTCTAGAAAACTATCTGCAGGGGAACTGAGAGCACAGTTCAAGCTGAGGGAAAGAGATACAACATTCAAAAGTTAGTATCAATACTTATTTAATTCCTGTATGTATATGAGAAAAAAAAAAAAAAGCCTCTACTGACAACAATGAAAACTTGTCTTTGAAAGACCACCTCATTGGCATTTTTAAAAACGGAAAAACATGACTTGGTAATCCTTTTCAGTGACAAGAACATCAGACACAGTTTTTTCAAACATCTAAAGTGGTTTTTTTTAATTTCTGTTTCTAAACATATTAGATTTATATTGCAAAGCAATGCAGATTTTAGGGTGGGAAGAATAGGGGAGTTTGGTTCTTTATTTTGAAGTTAAAAAGAATAGTAATATGAAAGCAAGTTGCTGTGAGGGCATAAGACACAGGGGAACATCTTGAGAATTATTTATGTGACATGTCTTGCTTGTTCAGTTATGACAAAACAACTGAAATTCTCAGCTTCATCTTTTGTTTGTGGACCTCAGAAAGAGGAAAATAGGAAGGTATTGGTACTCATAGTGCTTAATAGAGACTCAGAGCCTTAATGGGCCTTCACACCAACTTGAGTTTCTTTATTTTTCTTTCTTGAGATTCTTAGAAATATTGGTGCTGAGAGGAAAGTTTTCCAAGATTCCTTCTTCATTTATCTGGAATGTCCATATATTTAGGCCAATGTTTTTACAAGCTTCTTATAAATATTTTATACTAAAGTAGATTTATTTTCATGGTGGCTTCTTTATTGAGTCATTTCTCTTCCCTTTATTTCTTATTTAACTCACTTGAGTGTTATAAAGGGATCAAATCTATCTCTATGGGTGTCTCTAGGACTTCAGACTTTTCTTTAAGCTCAGCATTTCCTGCTTTTCAATGTATACTGCCCATCATTAAAACCTTCAAAACACACACAACAGAGTGTTGTCTTTACTAATGCATTTGGAAAGCTGTAGTCAAGAAACAACATTCATATATACCTACTTAGACAAATGTGGATTTTATTTTCATAGGTGTTAAGTTCCAGATACTAATACTAGGTCAAATACAATATGAGAAGAACATGAGAGTTCATCAGTTTCTACCATTCTTTCTAACTTATTTTAAGATTCAGTTACTCAGGTCCCTAACCATTTGAACAGGGTAATGTTATTATGAAGAAAATCTAATGGCTATCTCCTAAGCTGTCCCACTTAATAATAATTATGTATTANTGGCACCTAAGGAGTTAATAAGACATACATTCCTTGCAAAAAAAAAAATTTATATCATAAAGTATAGCACATAGATAGATAGATAGATAGATAGATAGATAGATAGATAGATAGATATAGATATGTAGAACCCATCGCCAAATGGCAATAACCTGAAATGTAATAACACACAAGGTCTTAAAGTAAAGTTTAAAACCATTTCTTTGCCTTGGCTGTTTACTTAAGTGAATTTGACCTTCCCTTGCTTCTGTCTAAAATCTTCCTGTTACTTGTGTTGTTATAGATTGTAGCATCTGTATAGCATTTTCCTCTTTCTTATATCATAGCAACAAGCAAGTTAACAATCAATGGGTAAGTCAAAAATGTCTTGAGTCACAGTGGATTTTTGATTCTTCTTGTCACCTTTAGAAACTACTTTTAGTAAAAACAAAACAAAAAGAAAGCACAGATTTATTTGACTCCACTATATTAATCATTAAAGAAGAAAAAAAAATAATTACCCTTCTCTTATTTGCAATCAGTAATGAACAATAAATCCAAGTAACCTTTCTCTTCAATGGAGGGGAGGAAAGAAATCCAGAACTGTAGCCTCCAAATAATTATGAGGAGTCTGGTTGTACTGGCAGGGTGCAATGTACAAGATTCAATTTTAACTAGAGATTACAGCCCAGCAACCTTGTAGCCCTGAATGTCAAACAGTCATGTCACTTTCTCCTGCCAGGAAGTGTTGTCAGGACTCACACAGGCATGGTGACTTTTCACGAGAAGTAATGTATCTCATATACAAAATAGGGAAAAAATGCCAGGTGTTCCCAAGCCCACTCCTCCCCCTCCGCTTTCAAGTGACAACAGGCAGAGCCACTTCCCAGCAGGATATTCCCTGTTGCAACCTTTTTCCTCCAGGCCACCATCATCACACATAGTACTGAGCCAAATGGGGTTCAATCTGCACCTCATATAAGGAAGTGATAAACTAAGTATTCCAAGTGACAATTTATGATGCCTGAATCTCATGGATCATCTTTCCTTGTTCTTGAGTAAAATAAAAAAAAACAGAGGAAAAGGGAGAGGAATAAAAAAGAATCAAAAAGAGAGGTTTGGGAAGGTTTGGGAAGGTAAGGAAAAGAGAAAAGAGAAAAGAGAAAAGAGAAAAGAGAAAAGAGAAAAGAGAAAAGAGAAAAGAGAAAAGAGAAAAGAGAAAAGAGAAAAGAGAAAAGAGAAAAGAGAAAAGAGAAAAGAGAAAAGAGAAAAGAGAAAAGAGAAAAGAGAAAAGAGAAAAGAGAAAAGAGAAAAGAGAAAAGAGAAAAGAGAAAAGAGAAAAGAGAAAAGAGAAAAGAGAAAAGAGAAAAGAGAAAAGAGAAAAGAGAAAAGAGAAAAGAGAAAAGAGAAAAGAGAAAAGAGAAAAGAGAAAAGAGAAAAGNGAAAAGAAAAGAAAAGAAAAGAAAAGAAAAGAAAAGAAAAGAAAAGAAAAGAAAAGAAGGAGAAAAGAAAAACTGAGGGCTTTTTTTTTTTAATTCATTTTTAATTCTCAGCTTGATTGGATGTAGCTAATTGTTTTACATCTTAAGATATCGCTCTTCCAAGAGCTAGTTCACCGTATGCAACTGTTTAAATAATTTGAATACACTTTCTGTGTGCACGGTTTTCTACTTCAGTGTCCTCCCTTGGCTGCCTTTTCCTAGCCTCATTCTTTAATGCAAAGGACATTTGCAATGAAAATGGGATCTCTGCTTCTTAACAGTTCATCTGCTCCTGCTGCTCATTTCCCCACCTGAAGTCACAATCCTCCACTTGTGACCTCACCACAGGTTGCTGTAGTGAGAGGATTATGTTGTTGCAAATAGAGGTTTATAACTTCACGAAGAGAATGAGCAGCCAGAACAGATGGACTCCTTTGAAATGAAGATCCTGTCTTCATGCAAATTCTGTGAATGATAAGAGCATGAGAGGGAGAAGTGACACAAATTACACAAGCAGATTTGTTTCTAAAAACAGAGCACAATTATTTGTTGTCCCATTCTGTGTCTGGAGCAGGGTAAATAGGAGAGACCCTGTAAGTCCTGGGGTGGTTCAGAGAAGCAATCAGCATTTGCACAAATTTTAAAGTAACCTTCAGGCAGCTCTGATATGTCCCTTAGTACTGCTGGTGTCTCTCTGCTATTTTGGGTGATACCAGATTTAAATCAGGATGGTCTATTGCAAGGAAAATAGCACCAGTCTTTATAGCTTGAAATAAGAGCCAATTACCACAATCAGGAACTGTAACTAACTCACATACTTTGTGGTTCAGGCTCACAGACGAACACTTAGAAGTGAGTCACGCTCGCAGTGAGGACCATTCCAGAAGAACTGTAGGGCAACTTTCTCATAACTGGGTAGACTTTCTGATGAAGTAGCTCTTTAAGCCATGTTTCTATCATGTTGTGGTATTTTGCTGCAAAAATATGCAGCCTCACTCAGACTGATGCAGGTGCCTTATGCAGTGCAACTCTTACCTGTTTGGTGATGTCCCAGAAGTTGAATTAGAACAACACTGAATCCGAGTTATAAACTCCATCTCTTCAGTAGTGAAGCAGCAAAGCTTGCTTTCAGTTATAGTCAGTTCTGATGCCTAATTTTGCATCCTCTGTGCCATGTTCATCATGTGAATATGCCTAGAGACATACTTTTAACCTCATTATGCATTTCAGAATGAAATGACCTTTATCTGTATAACAAACCATTAGACCCAGAACATTCTTGTTAGGGACAGTGATCACAAAACTCAGGGGCTGCTTGTTACTACAGACCTGCAACCATCAATTCTCCTGAACTATTTAAGGAACACAAAAACACTGTTATTGACACTAGGAACAAAAATCTAAGCTTTCTTATCTCCCAGTATGCGAGCCCTATCAGGTTATCAGTGAAGAGGCACGAAATTATTCTGCAGTTGGGGATTGAGCTTACCACAGGTTTCACCTCTTGTTTGGACACAGATCCATAGGCTTTCCCTGTGATGCATGACTCCACAGAAACCAGATCTCAGTGGCAGGTAGCCTGGCTGTGCTGACACATGGGAACATGGAGCACACACAGCAGAACTGTGACATACTGTTCGCATTGCTGTGCCATGTGAGACAGGAGCCAGGCACAGTCTTCTTTTTGACGTGTTTGTCTGAGCATATCTCCTTTTTCATCTGATTCAAACTCACAAGAGCGAACCGCTAGTAAGTTTTGGAGATGATGAAATACAGAGTTATCTGCTCTACAGCCACATAAGAAATCAGCTGAGGATAAGTCAGATAATTGAACTCTAGTTTTAGTCAATGCTGCTTCACTATACCTTTTCCTCCTCTTCTGTTGCTTTTACACCTGCAGAAAATCAGACATAAAAGCAATAGAAGAAATATGAAACACTTATTGATTTAAAAAAAAAAAAAAAAAAAAGGGGAAAAAAAAATAAAAGGCTTTATGACTCAGTGNAATAAGATTCCTGGTTTGCAGAAGATCCCAATGTAATGGTATTTTGACAAAGAGATAACTGTCATGTTTGCATCGTACATATGTAATTTTTTAATATATGTGTGCAATCTGATTCCTAGGAGAACTTTTGTTTTGTTTTGCTTTGATTTAATTGCTTGATTTCACCTGTTTCACTTGAGGTGTTTACACAACTTATATTATCTGGAGGATTTTGCAAGTCCCCAAACGGATCCTGAGAAAGATGTACCTTAGATTTATACTGAAGCTATAAACTAAATGCATGTTTTATAATCAGCACTGACTGTTCAACATCTTTAAATTTAGTCTCTAAACATCTATCCTTCCTCATCTTGTGAGTCAGTTTCTTGGACAGGGATAGACTTCTGGGAGGAATCCAAGCTATGACTGAGCCACAGGAGCACCTTTCTCATCTGTCTATGGCAGAAAAAAACACAGTATCAAGCAAATGAATAAATAAATAAATAAACCTATACTAAATGCAACCTTGTTGGGAAAAGTTGAAAGAAAAACTCTGGAAACAGCGCTGAAGTGGAGAATGTCAAAAAGCTTTGGACAAAACTTTCAGACAGACATAGCTTCACTGCTGGAGTGGTATGATGTGTCGGTATGAATGACACTATCATTGGATTCATCAAAGAGTGCATTAGAAACATCCCTGCTACAAAAGGGAACACTGGTTGTGCATCCCTGAAAAGCAATGGCATTGACACAAAAGAACTTGTCAGAGATAGCAAGGGGAAATGCCAGCAACAGTTCTGCAAATATAATGATTCCATCAGTACATTGGAGAGACGGGCAATAAAAATGATCAGGGTAGTGCTGGTCACATCATTTTATGGACATAACATTTACTATGAATTTAGGATCTTTCATTCCTTAAAAATCCCATACAAACTGGTGCTGATTGATATGAAGCAATCATTATTCATCGAGCTGATGGCTGGGAAGGTCCATGAGGTCAACCAACCTGAGCTCAAAAGAGTAATGGATTGTTATAACAGCACCTAGTGGCCTTGTCCAACTTCAGTCTTGCTGCACTTTCTATATAAGAATAAACAGCTATTAGACCAATGAATTTGTAATCAAACTGGATAAAACATGGGAGATGAAACAGAGTCATGGAGTCAGAGTACATCAACAATAGAGTCTAGCCAAGAAGTCAAGTTTTCTGACTTGAAGGTTAGTATATGAGCCTCTGGTGTCTTTTATGCCTTTATATTGTCTTCATTATTTGAGGATACCCATCAGTGAGTATTAGCATAATGTTTTTACTGCTTATTCAAGAGATATTCAACAGATGTTTGGTTTTGGTTTGAAGGGGGGGTTGTTGGTTTTTTGTTTGTTTTTGTTTTGTTTTGTTTTGTTTTTTAAATGGGTTTGGACAATTATTTTTATTTTCTTCAAGAAGACTGAAATAAGATTTCAAAAGGGGGGTATGTGTTCTAGCAGATGCTTAGGAATAAAGAAGCAGGCCTCTTTCCACAAATATATTGCTGGTTCTCAAAACATAGCTTC
>VXBX01000350.1:133238-154067 GCA_013400415.1 Scytalopus superciliaris
TTCTTTTTTTTTCTTTTTTTCCCCCCAACTACTGTAGTGCCAATAGACCCAAACTAAGAAGGGGGATCTGAACTCTGACTCTGAAAAGGAAATGATCCTACCACCAATGGGCTGACAATTTAAATAGTCAGAATAGACAAGTGAATACTGTCAGTCCTATAGTCCTATTACACAAGTGGGGAACTCATTAAATACTGTGCCCTAGATTAGACAGTTATTTAGGGGTAGAACTATGGATTGAACCTAGATCTCCTCTATCCAAGCTGAGTGCATTAGCCACTGTGTGTAATAAGGCCAGAAAGGGCAATTTTAAGCAGGAAAGAAAAGGAATCAAGAGAGCAAGCAGCAGAGTTGTTAATGTAGCTGTGGTTTTGCATATGTGTGAAAAAGGAGAGCAAGGGTCATTCTGCAGAGACATAAAAAGAAAAGAATAAAGATTGGAAAGTGACTCAGGAAATAACTCTGCAAAAAGATGGAGCAATTAGCCTTTTCTTATTTTCTTTCTTTGCATTATTCCTCTAAACTTTATTGATTTTTTTAACCATGTAGATACAGCGTTTTATTTTTTGTTTTATTATAGCATTCACCATCTCTTCAAATTCCAATTGATCTGGCTTTTGCTTTAATCATCCAATTAATATAGCTCCAGAAAAACTCAAGGGACATGTACCTAATGCTGAGAACAAAAAAAACATACAGGCAGAGCAGTGCTTATGACCCTGTTGGAGGCTTTTTGATTATGCCTAACTACTGTGATCAATACTTCAGGACTTTTAAAAACATGCATATTGGGTGAAATGTAAATGGTGATTTTTCTTTTTTTTTCTCTCAGTAGGTTTTATTTAAAAGCAATTTGCTCCATTCTACCTCAGTCACACAAATGCACATTTCAAATACTTTTTTCTGAATGATAAGAAATTAGAGGAGTATTTAGCCGTGAATAAAGCACATGTATATGGGTATGCATGTGCACGTGGAGGTTATTTGGGATATTGTGGCTTTATTCCTCTGGTATCAGGAGAGCACACTCAGGATCAGTCTCAAAGAAAAAAAAGACAATGCAGAAAAAAAAAAAAAAACAAACCACTAAAATGTGCCTCGCCAACACCACCTATGGAGACTTTCCACTGTGCTTTTTACAACCAGACTTGCCTGTCTCACATTGGCCTTTTTAGTCACCAGCATGCTTGCAGCAAGTGTGGGTAGAGCCCTTCCCAAATATTTGTTTGCGAAGCCTAGCCATGATGATGATCAGGAGAGGAGCACTGCACACTGATAGGACTCGGGTGCTCTACAATTCTCCATGGTAGAGGAACACTCCTTGCATGAATTATAGGCACTAAAACAACAATGAAAAATCAGCGGTGAATAAAGATGGTGAGCATAATTGAATTTTCCCTGCATTTCAAACAGAGACATATTCAACCCTTGTTCCCCTCCTGCCTCCCCTTCCTGTGGCTATAAAACCCAAACCAAACCAAACCAAAATCAACCAACCAACTAAAAAAAAAAAAAAACCAAACCAAACAAACAAAAAAAAAACNAAAAAAAAACCAAACCACAACAACAACAAAAAAACACCAAAAAACCCAAGCAACACCCCCCCAACAATAACAACAAAAACAACAACAAGCCAACAAACAACAAACCAACCAAGCAACCAACCAAAAAAAAAAGTAAGCCAAACCCATTAATTACATTAAATTAAGAAGGTTTATTTTTTTCTCCACCCCTTATTCCATACCATTTCTTTACGTAACACCTATTTCCCGCGCATCAATATATGCATATATATATATATACTCCCATCCATTCTTTCCTCAGATCATCAGCCCTCAATATTAAATTGGAATTCATGTATTCCTGACCACTTCATTGTTTTGTTTTGCTCTGTTTCTTCATATAAATGTTCAGGGGAAAAAAATGTCCAGTGAATCTTGATTATGTCTTTCAGAAAAACATCTTTAATTAAATTGCTGAATGCATGTGCCCTTGGAAGGGAAGATGACCCTGCTTTCTCTGCTCTGCAGCTGCCCAGGGTAACACCCGCTGTATCTTCCCCTAAACCCCCAGTACTGAGCACTTACCAGCTATTGCCCTCTTGTCAGATGTGAGATGTCCTGCCACGAGCACCATGGTGTGATTTTACACACCATGTCACTAGTCACAGGTAAACTCAAGAGATGGATCTCCTTTCCCCTTGTCCAGCTATCAAATGGGTAAAGTGAGTTTGTAGTTATCTTCCATCACTGCTATCAATTTAGCAGTAATTATCTTTCCCATTTTATTTTATTTTACATCTCTACATGTCAGCTGTGATATACTATGCTGTTGGCCCCCAGTTGTGACAGCAGAACTGTGTTATTGTTCATCGAGGATATTTTCAGGTTTGTCTTTGAAATTACTTTTTGTTTGCAGCTGAAACAGAGACTGCCATGATTCTTCTTTCTTGCTTGATCATTTGTTAACATTTTGGGTCAGAAAAAGACAGTAAAAGACTAATTTGCAGTGTCTTAAACCAGACTAAAATTATCCTTGGATAGAGACTATATTATATAGAGATACTGAATTTTTTTAAGCAGTGAAAACTTGAATGGAATTTAAACACTTTTCTCTAGGAAAGAGCCATTTAGTCCAATGTCCTGTCTGCAGCTATGATCAGAAGCAGATGTCTATGTGGATAGGAGCATATAAAGACATATAGAAAAGGAACACATATAAGAATGAGGGAAGCACACATATCCCAGCTTCCAATAGTTTGTGGATCAACTCTAATGAGACAGAAATGTCTCTTAGACTCTCCATGGTCAAGTGCCAGGTCCTGCACCTGAATTATAGCAATACCAGCAGATTGATGGAAAAGGATCTGGAAGTGCTGGTCAGCAGTAGCTGAACACAAGTACAGTTGTTCCCAAGAGGCCAACAGCATTATAGCCTGTATCAGGAATAGTGTGGCCAGAAGGACCAGGGTAATGACCATCCCCCTGTGCCAGGCACTGCTGAGGCACCTTAAGTCCTGTGTTCAGTTCTGGGCCCCTCATGACAAGAAAGACATTCAGGGGCTGGAGCATGTCCAGAGACGGGAATAGATATGGGGAAGGATCTGGAGGAGTCTGATGAGGAACAGATAAGGGAGGTGAGGGGGCTCAGCCTGAAGAAAAGGAGACTCAGGGGAGACCTTACTACTCTCTACAACAACCTGAAAAGAGGTTGTATCCAGGTGGGGTCAGTCTCTTTTCCCAGTAACAAGTGGACAGGACTAGAGAAAACTGCCTCAAACTGTTCTGAGAGGAGGTTTGGATTGGACCTTAGGAAACATTTCTTCATGGAAAGGGTGGTCAGGCCTTGGAACAGGCTCTCCAGGGAAGTGGTGGAGTCACCATCTCTGAAGATATCTAAAAGACATGCACATGTGGCACTTAGGGACATAGTTTAGTGGTGGTGGACTCAGTAGTGCTATGTTTGTAGTGGGACTTGATGTTCTCTAAGTGTCTTTTCCAACCTATTCTATTCTAGTCTAGTCTAACTGAGAAAAAATGGGCTAGTTGAGTGCAGAAAAGAGAAGGCTTAGGAGTGATCTAATTGTACCTAAAGACAGCCTACAAGAAGATGAAGAGAGACTTTTTGTAAAAGCATCTAGTAACAGAACAAGGGGGAACAGCTTTAAAATGAAAGATTTAGTTTAGATATTAGAGAAAAAGTTCTTTACTGTGAATGTGATGAGTCACTGCAGCAGGTTACCCAGGGAAGTCGTGGAGGTGTTCAAGGCCAGGTTGGATGGACTCTGAGCAACCTGGTCTAGTGGAAAGTGTCCCTGCCCATCACCAGACACCTGTCAGAATGGTTGGAAATAGCTGATCTTTAAGGTCCCTTTCAACTAAAACCATTCTGTGATTCAATGTCTTTATTTTTCTTAATATTTGGCAGACTTCATCTGCACAAATTTGCCCAGATTGCGTGAGAATTCATAATAACTCTTAGTACACACTAGCCTTCTGCTGTAAAGCAGTACCTAAGCAGTCTCTGTGCAGCTTCTGATTGTTACAAACTTGCAGCTTGCCAGCTACATTGGATGTGCCTGCTAGTTCATCTCTGAAAAGATCCTCCGAGTTTTTTTTTCATTTTTTATTTTAGGACTACTAGTTGTCTTTACTAACCCTAAAAGTTCCTCCTTAAAAAGCATCCTCTTTACATGATAAAGTTATCCCCAAGCCTCTTTCCACTGCTGACTTACAAGTTACGTAGGTTACAAGCTCTACAGCTCTTGGTGAAGAGCTACCTGAAAATGCCTCGTATGGATTTGTGTGCCAGCACACCCTGGCACAGCCACAGCACAGGCTATTTGTGAGGCACTTATGTGGGTGGCTGCAGCAGGAGACAGAGTCCATCAGACACCTGGTGGCTGCCTTTTCTAGAGGTACAGATGCAGCCAACAGATTTCCTCTAGCCTTCCCTTCACCTCGGAGAAGCCAGTTTTACAGCATGCTTGATGCCAATTGGGTGCCTAAAGAATGATTTCCACCACCAGAAGTTGCCAGGCTGTAGGTGAGTGAATAGCAGCCCTGTGCCAATTTCCCCTCTATCATAAGAAATCACCACTTGTTTACTTGACAGAGCTACAAGTGTAAACAGCTGTACATTTCAGTGCATGCAAGATGTTACAAGTGTAAAACAGCAGCCATGCATATTATGTGTTTCAAGGCTCTACAGGTTCACTCCTGCTTTCCATCAGAAAACAGAGAGTGTAATGTGATTTGCAGGGAGAGAAGACGCCTTTGCTCAGCTGAAACATGGCAAGCACATGCAGGCAGGGAAGAAGGGATCTGCTGAGTTTTCCAGTGGTTGTGTCGCTCCAGAGGCAGGGACTTAGCTGGCGGTCAGCAGTGATGTTACTGTCACAGTGTCACCTGTCAAATTGTCTCTGCAGGAATAATGGTGACTGGGTACCCTGTTGATTAGTGCATGGTTAAAGCCTAAAGGATGCAGGCATACCGAGTCTGAGCTCACAGTCAGGTTTACCTCCCCCATGTAATGGCACTTAGTCCAGGGAAATCACTCCTGATTGGCACCACAGGCTAAAGAATCTGTCAAAGGGGTGGGAATGAAATGTGGCATTGACAGAGTGCTGAAACATCGCCTGTTTTCTGGGTGAAATGCTGTTCTTTGTGAATAATAACAATCTGCATTGTGCAGCTACTAGATGCTCCTGATTAATTAAGGCTCTATTATGTCTAAACAAAGCACACAAAAAACCCTACCTACTGACTTTGTAAGATTCTGCTTTTTAGGGGTCAGGCTAATGGCAAAGAGAATTGGTAATGAATCAAGAGGGCTCCAGGTGAGGAGAAAGGGTCATTTGAAATATCTGATCATATGTCTGATGAGAAGCAACAGCAAGAAAGCCTCAGAAAAAAAGTATCCTCTGATTCACAGTACTTGTCCAAAATATAAGCAAACCCAACAGAATCCTGCAATAAAACTCAGAAAAATGGGTGCATTTCTGAGTAAATGGATATTTACTTTTAATTAAAACAACAGGAAAAAAAAAAAAAAAGGGGTCCATCAAGACCAGGATCTTGCCTCTGGGGGTGCTCAGTCATAGATTCTTTGAAATCACTGCCTGGATCCAGTGATATCTTTCCCATTGTGCCCACATCTTTTCTGATGGTCAGCAAATTACTTCCTCACCTGGTGATTACAAGCAGACCTGTCCTTCAAAACTCACCTATATGAAACTCATATTTTTTCACCCTGTTTTCAAAAAGAATATTAAATTACAAGAACGGTGGAAATCAGTTTGTTTCCACTGATTTGAAGTATCACTAATTTACACCAATTGAATATCTGCCTCTCAGTTTCCTATGAAATCCCAGTTGCAAATCATTGCAGGAAGGAAACAGAGTCATGGAAGCCTGCAAAGGTCCTCTCTCTATGAACTCTCATCTTTGCAAGCATTAACCATTGCATTATGAAACTTAAAACATGGACAGAAAACCACTGTCTCACCTGCTTGCTCTCACCCATTGTATCTTTATGGCATAGAGAAGAGTTCAGAACACTTCACTGTCTTTCCATCTATCATTTTCCAAAACTATTTCCTCTACTTCCTGCTCCTTTTTACAATTTTCACCTTTGTAATGATATTCTGGGTGATCCACCACTGCACTTCTAAACATCACCTTGCTTCTTTCTGACCAAGTCCTGTTAATCATACCCAATCTAATAATAGCAGTGTTAATAACACCTTCTGATACAATATCCTCCTCCACAGGCCTTCTATGTTCTTCAGATGGCTAATGTCTTGTTAAAACTTTTTTTACTTATTAATTTTGTCTGTGACAGAGCTTGATTAGCTTCTAAATTACCCTGTTCCTATTTTTAGTGCACTGTGCCCCTACCCTTCACACACAGTTTAATCCCAAAGTATTAATTCGTCTCTATATAATGCTGACTTGTCTTTCTCCAGGTATCCTAAATCTTCCTGTTTTCATTTGAGGTCCATCTACCTTTGTTTTAACTCTTATTACCTTTCTCATTACTTTTACTGCTCTCTGTTCTCCATTGACGGGCACAATTGCTTTGCAACAGCCATGGGTAGTGCTAGGGAGGTGAAGGGTCAGGTTCACTCCTTGAAAGAACTCACCTCACATCCCACTTAAATTAGCAATTGCAATAATGCACTGAGATACAGTCTGAGAGACAGAGGGAGGGGGAATTTTTATGTCTCTAATCACTTCGGGGTAAGTTGTGAGCTCAGCTATCTGCAGAAGTAAGAGTCAGAAGGAACATCGCTTTGCTGCCACTTTGCACGTTGATACTTGTCAGACAAGTTCTGTCACCAGCAGGAGTGGAGACACAGAGGGCAGTCAGAGGGATGTAGTGACAGGCACTTAGCCAAAGCGTCCCACTGTGGGGAATAGGCTGCTCAGGCTTGCTTGTCCTGAGGTAATCACAATGCAACTGTGGAGCAGAGGTGGTCAGGACACTTCATCATACTGCTGTGCTTTTTTCTTGCGGTGATATCTTGCCCCTATTCAAACCTACACCAGGTCAGATTGTCTCCTTTTGTGCATTTATTCTAATGCTATTTGTATGATTTTAATGATCAAAAATTAATATTATGATTCTTGAAGTGGAAGCAACTGACCAGAAGTGAAGACAGAATGGAAGGAAGAAAAGAAAGAGGAAGAGGAAGGAAAAATATACTGACTAGGCAACCTAGGAGAGTCGTGATCTTTCTGCCCCTTAAATCCCACAGATGTCCATGGAACCCCATGAAGTTGGTAGATTGGACTGGCGGCAGGTTTTGAGCCATTATTGATAATGGGTGTGTAAACCTATCAAATTTATGATCAGATTTCTTCAGTTTCTGGCAGAGCATCAGTGGAAGTTGGACCACATGGCCTGTGCTGCCAATTTCCTTCCTCCAGAACTTTGCAAATAAAGATA
Organism: Scytalopus superciliaris; assembly: GCA_013400415.1. Taxonomy (NCBI): domain Eukaryota; kingdom Metazoa; phylum Chordata; class Aves; order Passeriformes; family Rhinocryptidae; genus Scytalopus; species Scytalopus superciliaris. The sequence continues at coordinate 140,688 of VXBX01000350.1, forward strand.
TATAGGACACCCAAGTCAGATTTGCCTCTGGAGTTCATTTCTTACAGAAATTAATCAGACATCAAGCTGAGCTACTTTTGAAATTTAGTGTAGCATGAATCTTGTCATTTTAAAGTCTTACTAGTACAGCTGCAGGATGCTCTGTAGTCTCTGCAAATCCTGCCAAGCCACCACAAACCCATCACCAAATGCTTCCTCCAGTCTAACACCCTTGAGGAAGATATATTTAGTCATTTTAAACAGTTGTTCTTTTTTTGACTGATGCTGAATGAATAATATTTTCTTGCTTTGAATATGTTATTGGAAAAAAATAATGACGATATTTCAGAGATTTAATATGTGATACATCAAATTTCAATGTAAAATGTTGATGTGGACACCTTATAAAACACACAGTGTGAGGTCCTGTGCTAGTCTTGGCTGGGGTAGAGTTAAATCTTTTTCACAGTGCTTTGTACAGGACGATGTTTTGGACTTGTGCTGGAAACAGTGATGATTATACAGAGATATTATCATTATTGATGGGCAGCACTTGCACTGAGTGAAGGCCTTTTCTGCTTCTCTCACTACCCCACCAGCAAGGGGGGTGAGAGCACACAAGGAGTTTGAAGGGGACACAGCCAGAGTAGATGACCACAACTGATCAAAGGGATATTCCAGACTGTATGGTGTCTGGGATTAAACCAAACATCCAATGAAGGAAATTATAGAGATCCGGTTGCACCTTACTACCTGTAATAACAATCTGGGGGGAAGAGACTGGGATGAAAAAAAGGCAATGAAGCGACAAAGCACAGAGGGCCAAATGTCTTAGTCCGAGAGCTCTTGGGCTATTATGTTCCATCTTGGCAGCCTACCTGCCCGATTATCATCCTGGTTACTATAGCAGTGGCTGTCCTGAGCCCACCCACATTGCTGAAGAAATGGTAACATATGCCCAAATCTCAGTGCAACATATGATGTGTTGTGGCAGGAGGCATCTGGGTGGTCATAAGCATATCCTTCATACTTTCTTCTCTACATGACAGCCACTCTTCACATCCAGCAAACTTCATTTCACCTTCAAAGAGGGTGTCTGATGCACAGCAGCTGCCAAAAGTTTCTAAAAAGCAGCATTCTTAGGAAGACCTGCTGTATTCCCTGCAATATATCCATCCAGCAAATGCTAGGCATTGTCATCCATTCTCCATTCCTTCAATACTCAGATATGAACAGGGGTAATATTTTTCCATCTGCCTCTTCCTTGGGACAGATGAGGAGAGCAACTCCTTGTCTCCATTTAATTACTACACACCAGAACAGAGGTGTTAAGCACCTCAGCACCAATGCCTTAGTGCCCTGGAAAATTTATTTTCAAGTGCTGAGGCAAAGCAAACAAGATACCCTCGACTAGCCCCCTCTCCTCTTCATGCCACTCATATAGTCCTCTGTAGTGGGCTGCCTGTTTGACTGACCTTCACGCCTGCAGACCCATGTGAAATAAAGCAGTTCTTAAAATCTGGGGTGGAATATGCTAAAGTGATTTCAGCTTCTCCCCCTACACTGCATCTGATGCATTGGTCACATTCATTAATGCTATTGTAACTTCTTTATTGAATATGCTGGCAGAATATACTCGTTTCAGGTATATTGAAGGCATGGGGTTGATGGCTTGACCTTGCATCTCCTTGCTGGAATGTAACTCCAGTGTGGGGAAAGAAGGCAATGAGTTCCTCTCCTAAGAGGTGCATAATCAGTATCCAAAATGAGTCTCCCATAGACATTTTGCTTAACAACAAATTTAATGGAAAGGCTCCTTGTAACACAAAGGGAGATGAGCCACACATTCTACAGCTTTGATAATCAAATCATTATTTTTGTAGCCTTAAGGGATATCTGCTTACAGCAGAATTCAACATATAGTTTAATTTACTTATCTGATCTTTCTCTGCACATGAATAGCTTCTATTTCTTGCCCTGTTTCAAATTTCCTTACATAATTCAAATGGCATCACAAAGTATGTATGTGTGGTTTTGTACTGATGATATTGACAACTGACTAAAAGAAGGTTTTATTTCTCTGTTCTTCTTGTTCCTTTCCCATTCCCACTATTCAAGCTGCAGCTCAAAAGGATTTATTTTTGATGATCTTAATTCTGCACCAGTATGGTTATTATTAGTGTTTTAAATTCTAACCTCTGATCCCTTTCATCTTTTTTATTGTTGTGCTTTTACTAATCCCTAAGTCTTATAAAGGGCTTCTCATCTCTACATCTTAAAATGCTTTACAAAGCAGAGTGGAAAAACTAGTTTTACTTGACGTGCTGGGGACTAACACATAGAGAAGTGACGGGTCATATGCAAAAATAACCCAGGAAAAACAGTGTTGAAATAAATTCCAGATTTGTCAAGAATCTTCCCTATCTAGTGTTCTGTATTGATTTTCTTACAGAATTTGAACAAAAAAGTATTAATCATTAGAATTGTAATAGAATTCTGCCTTTCTTTTTCTCATTTACTGGCTCCAANTACCTGTTTTAAAATATTTTAAGAAAGTACAAATGCAAATGAAAAATTGTGATCCAATTAGTGCCTTTCATTATTAGTGGTTTGGCAAGTGCATGCAGGTTTAACACACATGGACAGTCCTGCTAGCTAATGTCTGCTGCTCCAGAGAATCAGATTTTCTGCTGTTCCTGGGTTGGGAATGTAAAGAAATTGCACGAAATGAATCCCAAACATAAATGTGGCTAAGTGCGATAGCCTGGGTGACAACAACTTGATAATGTAGAGCTCATAATGAGACACATATATATGGTCTTATCACCCCAAACAGCTCTACCCTGCTGATTTGGGTTAAAAAAAAAACCCACATCCACAAGTAAAAAAAAACTTTTTGACCATCTCAGCGCTCTATTGCTCATTACACCGACCTGTCAGAAATGACAACTTGGCCAAGCCCAGTTATTCCATGCTGACAAGGTGCTGTATATACTTTTCTGCAATAATGTCAGCTTTAAGGTGCAATGTACTTAAGGAAGCTCATTTCTATGATTGGTCCAAAAAGAGCCATTTGCCCTGTTGGTGGGGTGAGCAATACCTTAGTTTCCTTTAAATTAGGAGTAATCTTCACAAAGATTGTTCTTGGAAAACTAGCTCAAGATAGTGGAACTTTCATTTTTCTTTTTTGTTAAGAGTCTGCTTACTGAACAATTGCCTGATGATTTTCTTTTAGTATCTAAAACAGCAATGATATTATCTCTAATATCTGACATATTTCAGAAATATTCTAAATGCAATGAAATAAAATTGCATTCAGGGACATATGCTGGCAATCTACTATAAATACGGAGATATAATATAAACATGACACTCTAAAGGGCAATGATGCAATAAATGTACATTGCAATACCAGGAGGACCAAAGAAAACGAATCCTCAGCTTGCAGAACCGTGACTATAGAATTTTAGGGAAATGAAATTGTGTTAAGGACAGTGAAACCTGAAAAGGGAATATGCAATATTTTGAACAGGTGCAGTGGGAGGTGGAAATAACGAACTGGTTATAAGCCTTAACACTGGCTATGCAGAAAGGCAAGGCATACACATCCACAGCCATATGAGTGCTGGGATGGCAGCAAACCACTACTGGACTTATTGGAGTACAGGCTTGTTAAGATTCTTGCATTTACTTGCTGCAATGAGAATTCTCTTCAGCTGTTCTGATAGCCCCTGAAGGGTTTGATTACTGATCTCAAGCACTTTAAGTCTATGTTTATAGATAATAATGTGTATTTAATAATACTTAACTACCTAATCCTCTAGTTTGTTTATGCTGCATTAATATATTTCTGCTTGGATTGGGTATTATGTCAAACAGTATTCCCTGTGCTAAAGTGTCCACACACCTACTCAGCACCAGACTCAGTATATACACTACCCTAGTGCAAGCTGAACCTTTAAATAGTATATCATACTCAAAGTTAGTTTTTCTAATAGACAAATGATGTATTAGAGTGATGCACTGCCTAATGCCATATCTCCCTCTGCTGGTAAGGTTACCGACTGATTAATGTGTTAATCCTTTAGCAAAAGATTTTCAAGGTCTCAAATTTCAGACTAAAAGGTCATAGGGTTGATTCATGGCATGGTGCTATTATGTAGACTAACATCTACTTCCTTCATCTTGAGCACAGAAATTGTCATTGGAACACTGACCTCTCAGCTAAAGGGAACAATGTGCCTCACACCTATGAGGTGAAACAAATGAAGGTCTGAGAGAAAAAAAAAGAACTAAAAAAGGATGGAAATGCCAAGGGATTGTGCTGTTCAATGAGGGTGGCAATTCTCAGTCTTGTTCATTGCTGTAGACTCAGAGCTAGTGCTTCACTGCTCAGTGGCTAAACCTTTGCTCATTACTGTTTGCAAACACTGCAAAATATTTTAATAAATGCACGTTAAGGGTGTGCTAATGAGGCATTTACAACCTTTTAGAATTAAATGTCGAAATTGAAAGTTTGTCAACTAACAGCTTGTTTGAGGTACTAGAATTTATTTGGGCATGATGGAAATGTAGAAAAGAACTCACGATTTCTCATATATAATTTTTTACTTTTATTTTCCATTAGAGCAAGTATTTAATTAAATAAACAGAAATAAAATATTCAAGTACCTGTCAGTGCATCAAGACACTGTTGTCACTGAAAATGTTTAGCTTGCCTGCTTCTTCATTGCAAATGCCAGTTCATGAGGACATGATGGGTTACTCAGTTTTGAAACAGCATTGGAATTAAAAACTGAGGCACTTTTCCCATAATGTCTGTTTCTCATGTGTATGCAGTAATGGCCATATGAGTTCAAAAGAGCTGTAAGAAGCAATTCCTGCTCCCCAAAGATGTTCTTGGTAGCTGGACTAAATTTTCAAAATGTCATCTCTCTTTGTATTTCTCATGTTGCGGGTAGAGATGCTAGGATAGCAAAGGTTTTACTTTACTTGTAACAACTCAAGAGATGCACTGAGGAATAAGTTTTGTCCTGACACTGTAGCTTTCATTCAACATTGTTCTAGCCATCCACATACAAATGAGAACAACAACAAAGTTACTCCAAATTAATCTAATGTATTTTTCTTACATTAAGACTGTAGCAAAACAACAAAGACAACAACAATAACAAAACTCACAAATACAAAGCAACTCACAAAGAGATAAATTGCTAAAGTTGCCAGATATGGTCAATGTTACATAGAGTTCTGATAGCCCACATAAGATTTCAGTAACAAGGCATGCTTTATACCTAGATCTTCAGCTGTAGAATTGCCCCAGTTTTTATTGAACTCTTAATTAGCAGTAGAAAGAAATACAAAACCTTAGGCACATAAAGAGGAGTCAACTACTATAATAATATTATTTGTCTGGATTGACATCAGACACTGAAATCTGTTTGTCAAATTGCTGCCTGGTCTATAATACATGAACCCACCTTAGAAAACATAATGAAGGAACTCTCAAACGCTGAAATGTGGTCTGTGGGAGAAGAAGCCCCTTCTGCAAAGAGCAGATGTCTGAAAATTATCCTTCAGCTTCAGGCAAGCTCTGTCATGTCAGAGGGAGCACTTACTCACACAAATAGTCTCAACCCCTGCGGTGGGACTGTTTCTGTAGATCAAAATCAATGGGTTTTGTCATGTTAAGAGTCTTTCCTGCAAAGAGGAATCTGGCTCAGACGGCAGTCCAGACATTGGTGCAAGGATGTGCACACACAGCACCGACATGGGCATGCATGTGCAGGCAAGTGAACCACAGGACAAGTCACACAGGCTGTCCCAGGAACAGAAAATGTCTGTCATCTCTCTTTTGCTGACAAAATGGCTTCTCCTTCAACCACCACATTAATCCAGCCTTGTTTTCCAAAACAGCTCCCTCACACTTTTGCCAACACTGTCCCTTGTACTGGGGAAAACACTCTTTTTAAAACGCCTCAAAATACACCTTGCTTTCCTTTTCCCAAAGTTAAATCACCTCTTTACTCTGGGGCTAACCCTGCAAATCACCCAGTAATGTTTAGGAGGCAGGACATGGATGTTGTTGCCTATTTGGAGATGTTAACATCTTCTGCCTGGACCCAGGGATCACTTATGTTCCCTTTAGCTCTTTGGGGAAGGGGAGGTATCAGTTTGCCTGTGTCCATGTGACATGTCACACTGCAGAGGACTGACGAGCCCTTCGGAGTTGAGGTGCAGTAACAGTGACAGCAATCCCAGGGGTCAAAGGGTGGCTCAAGAAATCCCTGTTCAACCCCGACTGCCCCGTGTGTCAGCGAGCAGGGAAGCAGCCCTAGCTATTCCCCGGGCATCCTTTGCTTCCCCCTGAATCAGCAGCTGCTCAGAGGAGCGAGGGAGCCAAAGTACTGCCATGCGTGGCAACAGGGGAGCCCTTGTGTTGGGGAAGGTCTCGCAGCAGTAGTGCCCTGTGATAAATGTTGCTAATGCAGGGAAATGGGAACAAAATACCATCTGCCTATCCCACACTGGATGCAAAGAAGGGAACAAATTGTTCTGTTTGGGAACTGCTTTACCTGGAGTGGAGCAAACACAGATGAGGGAGGCGCCTCACCACGCTTAACACACTTTAAATGAACTCTAAGTAATAAGATGCTGTTGCAACCATCCTGCAACTGATTGCTCCACCCCTCCAGCCAGAGTGTCTGAATTCAACCCTGACTCTGATTCCTGGCTTTGTAAAAGCAAGTCAGTGCTAGGCTTTGCTGTTGGGATAGAAATCATGTGTATTCAGCAGGTGGAAAGATATGACACTGGCTTGCAGACATCCAGAACTCACTTTATTAAGATGTATTTAATAAGAAAACTGGACATTTTCCCCTTTACAAACTGAAAAATAAATAAAAACAATAATAAAAATATATTAATGCAATGTTCATGACTAATTAAATTCTCACTCTAGTCATGATTAATGTAACAAATAATTACAGCTTAGATCTAATATGGATACAACTAATTGTTCTGCCCACAGTGCATCGTGACTAACAATTAAACAGAGCTTCCAAAGCAACTGAGAGCAGATCTTAGGCTAACCTTTTGCCTTGTTGTGCTTTTGCTGCCAAAGGAATATACATGCCTACAGCTTTTGTATTCCCATTCACATCACTGGCAGTGACAGTTTCTTCTCTTATTAGATGTTAGACAAGCTTATTCCTTTTAACTTCATGTGTTCCCACTTTGTGAGACTGTAGGGCAAATAAAAAAATAGGGAGACACAGAAAAGAAAAAGACTGTATCACCTCCAAATCCCTTGAGAGATTCCAGCCTGGAAAGCTCTTTCTGTCTGTAGTTGTATCAGTACAGCTGGTTTGAAGGTTTTGAGTTGCCTCCAAACTGGCAGCTAAAGATGAGTGGGTTTTTATTATTATCATTATTTTTATTTTTTGCCTAATATATTTCTCTTAGCTGTTTTAATTGAAGAAAGCTGTGTTATGAAAACATGCCTTCCACCCTTTTCAAAGTTTACTGTTGTAGAAGCTTGGACTTTGTAATTCACAGAAGAAACACATCTGATTTACTCAGTACCACACAGACATCTTTTTGATCCCCATATGTGGAGTTTGAATCTATACCAAATGCAGCTCTGATGGATTCACCAAATAATAGTAGCAAAGTTTTATATAGGGAAAAAAAAAAAAAAGCGTAGGGGGGGGGGAGAAAATGTGGCTTTGAATCCTAACCACTCAAATCTAAAGGTTAAGCAACCAATAACCTTTATAAGGCCAGGAGTTCATTTCTGCCTTTTTGTTTAATGAAAATAATTGAAACTAGCTTCTCATCTGGATAAAGTTTTCTAACTCTTCCTTGGATATTCCCTTTGAATACGGGTGAGTCACTTAATAATGTAAGTAGTGATTTGATTTTGTTTTAATTATATATTTTCTGTGGGTGGTGCATTTGAAAGGTAAGAATATTTGAGATAAAAAATTGTTAGGATTTTGTCCACTATCTATCTGTAGACCCTTAATGCTACAGTAATAGTGATAATAAGATGTTAGTAGTAATAATGAAAGAAGTGAACCTAATCACCACAAAATATAGGAATAGAGGATAATGAGATATAAGTTGTCATTTGACTCAAATGGTGATGAGTATTGCATGGGAAGGAAAACTGTAGAGGTAAAACATTAAATCAGTCCAGTGACCTTTCTGGTTCTCAGATGTAGAGATAATCTGTAAGAAAGTGATGTCCTGTTGAATATTCACTGACTTAAAGGCAAGAAATACTGGAAATCCAAATCAACCAGGAATGAAAAGCAAGGTAACAAGGAATTACTAGCCAGACCCAATTGTGACAATCATCTCAGAAAAAGCTATTATAGAAATATATCAGATCTGTGCCCTGAGAAGGGAAACCCTTAGCTGATACACAACAGCATAACTTGATAAACCTATTAAAAACCTGCTGATGTAAAACATCTTAATATCCAAATCAGGAAATTTTTCTTCAGTTTAGAATAATTATAAGGCACCATTTTCTTTTTTTTCTTTTTCTTTTTTTTCTTTTTTTTTCTTTTTATTCCCCCTTGGCTGCAGGAAAAGAGGCAATTACTTTTTTCAAAAAACTATTAATTACTGGAAATTATTTGTTCATTCTTGGTAGAAAGAGACAAATGAGTTCTTTAGTGTGTGCATCTCTCACTCACTTTCCAAGGGGCCAGCTGGGTCAAATTTGTCCTTAACTAACAAAATGACTTCCAACTTTAAGCTTTCCCTTCTACTTCTCAGGGTTCATTTGAAGGTGTGCGCTGATGCATTGCAGTTTTGTAGCAAACTCTGAGGCACTCTCCATGGCACCAGAGTAATATCCTCAGTGGAAACTTACTGAAAGGATTGCTACTTGAAGGATGGCCATGAGGCTTTGGAACTAGGTTTTATGAAGTTGATGAACATTCACTGAGGATTAGGCTGTACTCATCAAACAATCTCACTTTTTCTTCAAATTAAAGAAAGTGCTGCCATTTCCTCCCTTCTAAATCTAAGTGTTCACAGGAAAAAAGAAATGTTATGTGCTTCCCTCCTCTACTCCACTGCTCAAGCAACCTTATTTCATTTCTGATTTCAGAGTTTTTCTTATTTATTTTCTAAATCTATATGCCAAACAATTTGTTCTATTATAAACAAAACCAGAAATAAATTTGTGGAAATGTTGGTGTTTCCTAGGGAATCTGTAGTACAATGGAATTGATCAAGTCAGTAAAAAAAAGGGACAGTTTTGCCATTTAGTTATGGAATGACTATGTCTGCAGTGTGGGTGATTTTGACACTCTGAAGTAATTCCCCTTTGGCAGTTCACAGGGCTGCTTGCCCTCCTCCTTTCCCTGGTGGATAGTGAAGAGCCTGGGTTAGATCCCAGCAAGCATAAATCATTCTTCCTCCAAAATTCATTGGAACAAAGCCAGTTTCTAAAAGATAAGTACCTGATCCCACTGACTATTATTTGACAATGAACCTCAGCCTCTGTAGAAAATTTCAGCTTAGTCAGTGTGTGATAACTTGAATTACAGTAAGCAGGATGTCAGATCTACTACCCTTTGTCTAATATCCATAAAGATTTATATCTCAAATGAGATACTACAACTTGGTGCACAAATGAAAATTGCTGCTGAGGCAATGCCTCGGGGTATGTAAGCTCTGTAACTATTTTACTTTGTCTTTAAAGCCAAAAAAACCCAGTGTGGATTGAGTTTTTGGATTGCCCAGAATTTCACCAAATGTCCCTTGATGTAGGAAGCATCATCCATTCTTTACAGTTCATTTCCTATGAACTGAAAAGATTCCAGGAACATGAAAATGGGCATGAATTTGTAGACAGATGTAAGATAGATATGGAAGATAAATTTGCTTCCACATAGTAGATTGTGACTGACAGTTTCTCTAGTCACTTATTTGCAGCAAGTCAATGGTTATAGCAAATCTTCCCAACAGGATCTGGCACCAGCTGCCTGTGGGTCTCAAACACATCATCACACAATAGCACTGGCAGAATCCATGGCTGTAGCATGCAGTCTGCAAGAGACTCTCTCCATCAACATTAGCCATGCACAGTTTCTTCTCCTAACTCTTTGTCCTCGAAAGAGCTATGACCTCCAAGCAAGAAATTCCCTGTGCTCCATTTATTTAAGTTCTCTTAGCTAATAATGGAGAATGTAGTGATCCATAGCCCTCAAAATGGACATAGAGAAACAATCCAAAAAGATTGGCCCTAGAATTCATACATTTATTTTTGCAGTGCATGGGGAATCTAAGTCACCTTTCATTAAAGTCAATGGAAATGCTTTCTTCAACTTTGGTGTGAACTGGAGCACATTTTTAGGGAGCAGGGAATTTCAGATTTTTCCATGCAAGAGGTAAAGGTGTTCAAGGTTGAGCAATGTGACCAGAGACTCATTGTAATTGACACAGAGATTAGATTTTGACTGCTTTGATTGTTCAAAAGTTGATATATATGATTCCCAGCTGTCTGAATGAAAATTGTTTCACCTCACTTCAAACATCGAAAAAATTATGTTAATAATTATCTTAAAATCCCTTCATATCAGATGGAAAAAAAATGGGTTCTATTAAAGACCTGCATCGTGAATCAATTGGGCACTAGAAGTATCCATTTCCCTCCACTGATATTAAAACCAGTGTGGATAACCAGTTTGGAATATACACACATTTAGTCTGATGGCTTCCATTGTATAATGTATCTGAAAACACAAGTTATGGGAGCACTAATAGTGGGAAACTAAGCATCACCTTAAGACTCTGAAAGACATGCCACCAAAGCAATAGTAAAAGAAAAGCACAAAATAATAATAATAATTAAAAAAAAAATCCATGTATATGTTCATATGGATCTGATTGAGCCATTTCAGAGTATTCTAATTCATGATGATAAAAAATTGAATATTGTTTAATTTTATAAATTGTGCCAAAACACCTACAAGCTTTCCCCCCCTTGTATTTTAGAAAGAGACCTTGCCAAGAGATACCTCTTTTTCCTAAGAAATCTGTTTTCTCAGTTTTCTGTATAACTGCTCTTTTCTTGTTTCCAGTACCCAAACTTCCCAATTTATCCACAGGACAGGCAGTATGTTGCTTCCAGCAATTTTGCCAAGACATCACTTCTTGGTGTGATATTAGTCAGTTCAAATCACCATTGCTTATGCCTTTGCTACTAAACCAGCAAAGAGCGTCAATCACTGCCAGTCATGATGCCTTCATTGGTGTTATGGAGAATTAACATTTTGACACTGAATTAAAAAACCAGAAACTCCCCTCCCATAAAGTACTACACAGTCATCAGATGGGTGCTTGATGCTTCCAGAAACCAAACTCTGGAAGCAAGTAGGATCCTAATAATTTTTGCATGGTATTACACCTGCTTCACTTTTTTACTTATTCATGAAGTACAAGTCTTACCTTCCTAAATTTGAATTTTCCTATGCCAAAGATAAATATAATGAATTTCTTCTGAAGAGAATGTCCTTTTGAAATTTCTTTTTCTGGAATACCACATGTTCAAATGGCAGCTATTTAAAATTCAGAACACTGATGGTTTGTGTTATTGCTAACTAGAAGCTTTGTACACTTCAATTGCCATACATTATTGAATGAATTTGTGATCTTTCTTGCCTTACAATAAATGTTGACATAGAGTGGTAGACATAGATAGAGACACTGGTGCTATCTATGTATCTAATACAGAAATACGATGCATGCTATTGTACATCCAAAGGCTTTTCTGATAAGCTTGTGGTTTATCAAAATGATAGTGACTTCCATGGACCAGTGAGCCAAATTTTCTCTATGTGATTCTAAGTTCCGACACCTGAAACTCTTCGTTCTTTTAACTGAGACTTAAAATGTTCCAGTACAATATCTGGTCAGAAACCTGCAATGGACAATTAGTGTTTTTCCATAAATGTTGGTGAATGTTAGATCAGTCACAAAATGTAGGAATCATTTATCTGTTTGCTTCTACAGCTAAGTTTCTGTCATATTTTGCTGTCTAGTACTGTTCTTTACACACCAGTAAGAAAGAGCTACTTGTAAATAGTGATTTTTCTGTTCTCACCGTAAGTCCAATATAGGTAGGCTGAAGAAATTTGTGCACATGCTAAAAAGTCTACTGATTATAAAACAGGGTTTAGATGATTAGCTTAACATAGGATTTGGACATCTAAAAATATGTGTGATAAATATCTACCCCATTGTTATAAAGAATATCTTTCTATTCAGAGACTGAATAAACATAAAGTTATCATCGAAAACGCAAAACCCCAAACAATCCTAAGTTTTACACAATCAAGGACATTAAAAATTAAAACAATTAGTTTGGTCATTTGCATCCTTTTATTCTGAGAGACATTTTAAATGTTTGTAAAAAGAAAAAAAATATTTNATACTGCGTCCATTAGAAATTTTCTCTTACCAACATAAGCAAATTTAAGGACATATTTTTACAAAATAGCTCAATATCCAGATGTTATCTGATACATGATATAAACTTTTATTCTTGGTACCTCTCAGATTGAACTATGGAATTAATATCTACCCCTGAAAACAAAGTTTTGCAGAGACAGTAGACACTTCTCTTCCCTAGTTTTCTCTCTAGGTGATAGCGTTAAAAACCAAGCACCAAATGTTTTCTCCAGCAGGAATTCTGGTGTAGTTCATTTCACCTTATATCTTCCCCTAAGTATATGATACTTTCCAAGGAAACTAAAGCAGGCAGAAAAGCTATATTACAACAGTATCCTTTGATTTCTAGGATTGTACCTACCAGGCATCACCTGGCAAGGAGCAGCATGGCATGAAAATGGTAATCCCACTGAAATCCACAGAAATTGTCTGAGAAGAATGAGTGGAGAAATACAGAACGATGGGACTGAAGAAAGAATAATTTATTGTACTATCACAGAAGTATTGTCCTTTTGTTACTTGGGTTGAAGCAAGTTTAAATATAAAAATGGCAGACAGTATTAGGTCTATAGGGGGCATAGTTTTAAATTAGAAGACATTTAGATCAAATTTTAGGAAGTAATTCTTTACTGTGGGGCTGGTGAGGCTCTGCAACATGTTGTCCAGAGAAGTGGTGTGTTGGAGGAGAGAAGGGAGACTGNCTTATCCTTATTGTTTCTTAGTGTTTTCCAGATACACGTCAATGGTGTAACATCAACTCTGTAATATCAGTCATGGGCTATTCTTTCCTTCTTTCCCCAAAGAAGAAAGCTCTTTTTGATGAGCTTTGGTTTTAAGAATCTTGTTTCCTTGGTTTGTTTGTTTTTTGGTTTTGTGTGGTTTTCTTTTTTTTTTTTTTTCTAAACTGTCTAGGAAATATTAATTTTGTGA
>VXBX01000350.1:160771-197408 GCA_013400415.1 Scytalopus superciliaris
GTTTGGTTTAGTTACAATTGAATTTGCATATAATCAAATCACTCTATGAGTCTTTAAAAATGTAAACATAACCAATGAAATCTCATTACTTATATCATCAGAACATGAAGAATTGGTGGTATAGTAGCAAATATGAGATAGATGTGTATATTCAGAATTCTCACTAGGTACGCAAGTACATATAAACTAGCTTTTAGGAGTATAATTTATGTGTAGAAGTACCTATTTGTCATACATAACCATCAGGCAGGAGGAATATGGAAATACCTTTTTGTGAGATGCATATTTCACATTTCAAAACAACTTAATGGTCTTTTCTGTTTGTTTGTTTTACCTTTATTGACAATATCAGCTCTGTTTGAAGGACTTCCCTTGAGCAATGTCTTCAGTGCAAAGTGATGTTCCTACCTGTATTGTATTTAAGAAAGTGAGAAAGGGAGAGAGAGGTGTTTGGACCAGTTTTCTAAATGGTTTTAACTCAAAACTATAACTGAAATAAAAATAACTACAATTACCATCACCTGAAGAACAAAAAGCAGAAGACTACCTGAAGAAGAAAGAAGAAAAACTGGTTCATGAAACAAACTAATAAGAAAAGCTTTATGGATTGGGTACAATGATCAAAGGACTGGAGCTACTTCATAAAGAGATATTTTCTTGTGATCTTATAAATCAGTTAGTACTTTGAAATAACTTAATGAATAATGGGTTGCTGAGACTTTAAAGGCTTTAAAAGGCTTTAAAATCAGATCCTGGGAGCTTTTAGGAATGCCCTTAAGTGTATATCTCAGAGTAACAGCATGGAATTCAATAGGAGGGCACACACTGGACATGGTGATGCAGCCCTGAATCTCAGTTCTACTTTCTGTTAGATGCTTTTAATAAACTTTTTGTCTATTTTAGTCCTGGACAAATAATTACTTGCTGCATCTCTCTCTCATGATTCCTTCAGAGTGCTAGGGATAAGGATGAGATGAATAGTCACCTATATTACTATTTATGAAATAGCAGTTAAAGATATCATCATCCAACGTGCAAGTCATTTCCTGTTTTTGTGTCTTTCAGTAGCAGTCCTTTGGCAGATAGGAAAGACAGTATGTATTTGAATATCAGAGATCCAAGCCAAAATATTTGTTCATGAAGTAACTGAATGACTGGAAGACAAAGATAATTTTCTTATTATTAATACTAACAGTTTAGCTCAGAGTACTTGCACATCTCCAGTACGCACTCAGCTTATTGAATTTTTTTCTTCTTTCTGACATGTGGTTATTTAATCTTCTGCCAACATCATCTACAAAACATATTTTCCCCTGCTATGCCCATGAAGCTTTTCTACTATTGATGTTTTCACAGTGAACAGTGTATGTGTGTCAAATTATAGCTATTGATCTTTGTTTCTTTCTTAACGTGTATAGTTGTTTAGATAGCATTATAGTTTGTCTGATTGTGGTTATATAAATAAAAGAAGGAAAGTAAATAAAAAAACTTGCCATTTTTATTTCTTTTATGAATTTCATTGTTGAAGGTAGACTCTTTATTTGAATTGAAAATATAGTGAAATAGATATTTCTTTAGATAGAGTTATCTTTCTTTTTTTCTTCTTCTTAGTAACAAGTGGAAGTAATAGGGCATGCAATCTTAGCAGAAAAAATAAAACCAAACCAAACAAAAAGAATGTCCTTTATTTTTCTATGAATCTTTTTATAACTGTTTTGTGTCACAATTACTTTTGTCTTAGATGCCGCTGTTCAAGCCATCCCAATAAAATTCCGCCTATTCAATGGATACTGTCAACCAGTTAAAAAATACAATAAAATAAAAAACCCCAAACCTGTTCCTCATCAGTGATGTTGTTATCAGCAGAGTGAAAAGCAAATATTTTTCTACTGGTTTAGTTTCCCTCTCTCCCTTTTTGCAGCTATTAGTTTTCTTCTTTAACTTATGGTTAGAAAAAAACTAATGTGGGCAACTTGATTCAACAGTTAGAATACTGGACGGGGAACTGGAGGATATAGCATTGTTTTTCCACTTTTGCTAACATCCAATGTGCCAACTCAACACAACCTGTCAGCCTGCCATATATCCAGTTCTAGTCTGGTTTTGGTTTTGCCTTGCATGTTCCAAACAGTAGATGCTAGGGTTACTTTTGATAATGCACATGAAACTTCATGTAAGACAAAACAATAGTAACAGTAATAATACTGCTTAATACATCTCAGAAACACCTTAGTACCTTACAACATTGGAAATTAATATCTGTAACCACCTGTTAAAGCAGCTGGTCAGATAGTAAAGCTTATAGGGTTAATATTTTTCTAATTTAATGCTTTTTTCTTACTTTCTCAAAGC
The DNA here is from genome assembly GCA_013400415.1 of Scytalopus superciliaris. Lineage (NCBI taxonomy): Eukaryota > Metazoa > Chordata > Aves > Passeriformes > Rhinocryptidae > Scytalopus > Scytalopus superciliaris. The sequence goes on from VXBX01000350.1 coordinate 163,124, forward strand.
CAAGCAACTAAACAAACCCTGAGACAGTACCTAATTGCATTTTTGATACCTTTGTTAAAAAAAAGGCAAAAAAAGTTTTTTGACTACAAATAGAGAAAGTCTTTTTTCCCCCAGATTATAAATCTTCCAAGTGACTCATGATCTTTATGACCCTTACACTACTGTGAACTATGGCAAGGGAGCCAATTAATAACAATTGTGTTGATGGCTTGAGTGATTTTAATTGTCTTCTAGGAGCTGTACTGAGATTATGCAAAACCTGACTGAGTTTGTGAATAAAATTTAATTTCTAATGCCTGACATGCTGGCTTTCATGAAGAGAAACTATCAAAACTTGTGCAAAAACAGAAGCCCATGCATGCTTTGTTATATTGCAGAGGACATTTCCACAACCTCATCATTCTACTCCCTGTCCAAAATTCATGATGGAAATTTTTAAACTCTTTTTCAAGAAAGAGGTTCATTTTATTTTTATTTGGCTGGGATGATCACTTCTAAGCTGCTATCGTATGACAAGACATTTTCAGCAAATAAATATGCATTGCTCAGATAGCATTTTGAATATCTTCCTGATGAAAGCAAAATGATGAAACCAAAGGACCATGTAGATACAAAAGACCTGAAGAACAAGAGAGAGCACGCTTGTGCTCTAGCAATAAAAAACAGCCTTAATGACAAGGAGTAACAGCACATGTCCAATATCCTCTAACACAAAACTTCAAGCACAGCACAATCTAATCTAGGCCTAAACCCACAAAGAGAGAAGAAATAATAACTTTTGCTTGAAGCTGTTTCCCCTCTGACTCTGTTTTTACCACTTACCTTTTCTACAGGGTCTTAAAGGAGCTCTGCCCATGGATTTTTTTTCTTGTTTTTGCATTGAATTATTGTTTCTTTCTCCGTTTTCCTCAACTTTTTCGAAGTTGTTGAGGTAAAACATGTCCTCCTCAGTTAGGCATCTCTATAATTTATTAAGAACTATGATTGCCTTGGCTGTTTTAGGCACCTGATTTCTGAACATTATTACCTCAATCTATTGTGGAAGTGGGTGCAAATAATCTCCCTAATAAATATAATCCATTAAAGAAACAAACAAACTAATCCCCAAGAAACAAACAAAAAACCCCATGAGAAAATCACCCCAAAACAGTTAAAAGGATTCTCTCCTCTCAGTTTAGAAGGGACTACTACTAACCAGTGAGAATGCAAGTTTCTTTCAACTAGTAGAGTTTCCTTTATTTCTAAGCAATAAAGTGAGCACATTTTCTAATCAGAATCATCTTGTATAGACTTCATTGAGTTTCTCTAGACACAACATAAATTCTTACCAGTTACTTTAAAGAAAATCTTTTCTATTTCTCAGTGGTGAAGTTGTGCTGCCAGTTTCTCACCTGCCCACACAGAAAAAAAATCTTGTGTACCTGAAAAAATGTGAGAAATACCTCCTGAAGCTACCAAAACATGAAAAAAAATCCTGAAATGCAATGATTAAACCTTGCTTTGATCCTTCTTCATGCTTTGTACTGTTCCTGTTCAAATCAGATGACATTTTGTAAAGGACTGAGACTGAGGTCTGACCTCACCTTTTCTCCTTCACAGTGTTTCTCTTTGTCCTTTTGCATTTTTTTTTAATTATTTTTTTTCCCTTTTTCTTTATCCTTTTCCACTCCCTCCTCTCCTCTTCATATCCCAGCCTGAAGCAAGGTCACAATGAGAAGAGAAATTGTTTAGAAGCCAAATATCTGCCACCAGGTAAAAAGAACTGTTTGTCTTTGGAAATGACAGATTGATGGCGTATGAGAAGGGTACATGTCATGATTTTGATGAAAATAAACATGATAGAAATTAGAGAAGGAAGAAAACATTCTAAGTGCTAGAAGACAAAACAAAGGTCCTACTACAATTAAATATGATGGCTTCATTATTTCAAGCTTTTGTAGTGCATTTAGTTGAACATCACTTCCTGTAGGTTTGAAAATCAAATTTAAATATCAAGTGACTGAGCAGTTGAACAGGTTGCCCAGAGAGGGTGTGGAGATATTCAAGAACCTTTGGGACACAATCCCATGTGCTGTGCTTGACTCTGCTTGAGCAGGGAGTTTGGACCACTGTGGTCCCTTCCAATCTGAGCCAAACTGTGTAATGTAGACAAAATCTGTGATAATCTACTGCTGTGTTCATAGTGAAAGTGTGGCTCAAGCCAGCAAATGTTACCATTTCTATTGAAGAAATGCTTATGAAATAAACCAGTTCTTCATTGACACAAATTAAAAATAATTTTTCTTTTTTTATTCTTTTTTAAACGAACAAAAATACCAATTAAATTAAAATTCTCTATGGTTTTAACATTTTAAAATGTACACCTCAATTTATCTACTTCTGTCCAGTGTTGCAGCACAGGAAACTGGTTTTGAGAATGTTTCCTGAAAATTCTGGAAAATTTGACAAGTGTGGAAATATATGAACATTGTTAGTCAAAGAAAAAGAAGGATGAGTGAAAGATAAGGACTTTTTCAGCCATTCTGAAGGCAGTTCCATAGAGGAAAAGTCTGCACTATGGATAAGGGCAATTGCTTTTGACAACTGAAAGAAGATGTAGCAAAAGCAACAGGAATGATTTTCTAATGGTAAATATCGGGAAACATTGGCAGGAACTGCCTGAAAGCTTTTATGAACAGAGTCGACAATGTGTCATAGGCAACAGAAGAGAAATTTTTCCCATCTCAGGGTGATTATCTAAATCACTTTCACAGTGAATTCTGGGGGTCTTTTTTATTACTTTTTTTTTTTATTACTATAGTTATTATTGCTATACTTTCCATCATTGTCTCAAGACTTGCACACAGAGGTGAATCAAATCACAAGAAGTTCCACATTAGACAGATACATTAAGTTTATATTAAAGTGTACAATTGTCTTTTCAAAAATATTTGAACATTTCATTTGTCACAACACCTAATGAATGTGCATGTGGTAAGCATGTGGATATTTAAATTTGAATTTATAGATGATTTGAAACAGCCTTCTCAGGACTGCATTAACTATAAAATTATTCAAGCAGCTCAAAGTAATGAGGAAGGAATATATATATTCACAAGCATTATTTTTACTGATAAATACATTGTCTATACATTGTATATGTATATTTGTGCAAGTGTCAAATCAAAAAAGAGTGATGAAAAGATTTCTTCATGGTGCCCGGAAAACTACTGTATAAAATTGGCCATGAATTTAAGACGAGTATTCCGGATCTGAAACAGTGAAAATTTAAAATCCAGATCAATGTCCAAATTCTTTGAGTCTCTTGCTGTTAAAACATTCAGAAACAAGGATGATCTACTGTATGGTAGAAGCCATTTCCTTGAGAGAGATATAATTATATGGCTTTACAAGGAAGTCCTTCCCTTCACCCAAGTCCAGCTTCAGAGGGGACTCTTTCATGTGCCCCCTCAGATGAAGAGTTAGCCACAACCCTTACTGTGGTTTAAAAATCTTAAAACAAATTGTGTAAACATTTTCCAGCCCCATGCAGCTGGAGCCCTGAAGCACTGAGCTACAAGCAGTGGTGGAGTGCTGTGCTGTGTTTTTGCAAGTACAAGACAGAAAATCTATGTAATTACCTCTGAAGCAGAAGAAGCTGTGCAGCCTGACAGAACAGCATGTGTAGGAAGCACTTTGTCAGGTCTCTGCTGACTAATTTCCCACTCTACACAGGTTTTTTTTTTTCCCTTTGTAGTCTTTCAGGATTAACCCTCTCTGTGCCTATATTTTCTCTGTCTATCCCAGTGTGAAAATACACAAGTGAATTCAGTGCAGAAATTGAGGCTGATGTACCGAGTCCAGTGAGTTCTTGCCATGTAAATAAAGGGCCATGAGGACAGCCAATTGAAAAGAGAGGGAGGAGAGGGTGCACAATGACTAAGGGTGGGATTTGCTGTTTCATACAACCCATGTATTTATCTCTTTCATCATGAACGTATTAAGGCAGTGCTTGCTCATGCAAAATACATCTCACTTTGAAAAGAGAAAAGTTTTCCATATCTCAGTCACTAAGTGACACTAAAAAAATCTATACTGTCATTTCCAAAGATTTAGGGACATAAGCAACAAAGCTTCTCAACTGCTCAGTCCAATTGCTCAGTATTGCAGTTCTTAATTTCCTTTAGTCTTGTCCATGAACATAAGAAGTTCCATCTTCAAATGCATTCCTGTATCTTTTTATTTCTTTTTTTCTTTTTTCTTTCTTTTTTTTTTTTTTTTCCCCCTGAAAGTTGCTCCAGAAGGTGTATCCCCCAGTAGTTTTAAAACCTTTTCTCATTTCCAGCCTGGAGGTACTTGTGGTTGTGTATACACATGGCTCCTTTGTCTGTGAAAGTTTTGAATGTCACAAGTGAGAAAGTTGTTTTGTGTGAGTAATGTGGTGGGAGACTCTATGGAAATAAAGAAGTAAAACCATCCGTCAAACATAGGTTAGCTTACTCCAAAGACTCTATATCGTCACTTAGTTTCCATTGGGACTCTGGGTTCAGAACTGGATTCATAGAATTTGAGGCTAGAAAAGGTCACTTTAATCTCCATTCTGACCTCCTGCAGAACATAGGCTGTAGATCACTTGCTAGGTCCTGAATGAACCTGTGTCATGTAATCACTTACTGAATTCAGTGACACTAAACACAGCCTCTTTTCCTTTCACTCAGTCTAGTCTTTTTCTGAGTTATTTATTTGGGATTTTTTGTTTGGTTGGTTTGGTTTGGCTTGTGGTTGGTGTTTTTTTTTTCGCCCTTGTAGTATTTATCTAAAGACATTTCTCTATATAACATGGTTCCTTAAGGCATAGCCCTCCTTTTCCATTTTTATTGAACATCTGAGTTACACCACATTCAAAATCAGAAATTTTTCCTATGCAAAAATGTACTTGTTCATTTCTTTAGTTATTTCTAAGGGTTGAGAAAAGGAATAGTCTCAGAAGACTGATTTAGCTGGAGAAAGGATTGTTTTGTGTTGATCCTTCTGTGATTCTTAGACACCTTTATTCAATACCATAACCCTGCCTGCACTAAGTGACTCATTAACTGACTTGTGTATAGTAAAACAGATGGTCCCATAATCAACTTGTATTGTTCGTTTGTTTGTTCATTTGTTCCTTCCTTCCTTCTTTCCTTCCTTCCTCCTTCACTCCCTCCCTCCCTTCTTCCCTCCCTCCCCTCACTCCCTCTTTCTCTCTCCCATCCCCTCATTGCTGTTTCCCACCCCTCCTTTTTTCTTCCCCTTCCCTTTCCCCTGAAACAATCAGATACTTGAAGATAGTAACTTCAGCTGAAGAACATAAATACAATTTTTCCAACGCTAACCAAAACAAGATTTCCTGACTTTCACAGAATTTTGGTGGGTCCTGGAAGGAACACTGTTGTTAAAAATACATCTGTTAGAGAGAAACAAAAGTTGTCCTCTTCTGAAGAAACAGAGATTTTCTTATGCTATCGGTAATCACATTTAACCCCTTTCCTGTTGTGCTACTGACTATACTGAAATAACAAAATGCATTTAGCAGTTAGGTTATTTCAAACCTTAATTGTTGTGTGCTGTCTTTTAATAATTATATTCTGATTTTCTTAACAAAAGCTGTTGTTTCTTAAGGTCTTGACCAGTGAACATGTTGCATCAAGGAATTTAACAAAGCATAAGTTAAAATTAAATTTCACAATTTTAGGGAGTTTAAATTTGTGGTGAGAGAAATGGGATGGTTGTAGGCAGTCCAGGCACACATACCTCATTGGATTCATCATACAAACTCATTTCAAGAAAGGACCACGAGCAATATTAAATAACTTTATTTAAATTTTGTGCTAGCTTGCAATAGCTCTCAATTCAGCTAAAGTGGTGTTTTGTTTCTGGGATGAGCAACACTAGACAAATTGTAAAGATGTGAGCAAATCTGATCAGAGGAAGAGGAAAGATCTCTGATTCGTACCTGCAATGTGAGCCTAATTCTCTGAGGAAATAAAACATTTGCAATCATGTTTCTATGTCAGTGTATCTGCATCTGTATGTTTTTCTCCCTACTGCTCCTCTCCAACATCATTGAACCAATATTTGAATTTAGGTAAATTTAACAAAAGATCAGTGGCCTCACATATTTTGTACACATGACTTTTTATTTCACCTCAAATATATCCATTCCAAGAAAGTTTAGAAGTAAACATGAAATGACAAAAATTATCAGTCATAATTTACACATGATTAGATAATAGAGAACTTAATCACAAGCAGAACAAATACAGGAAATGAGATTTCACTTATTTGACTGTTCAGAGGATGGGCTGCTTTCCACAAAACTGCAAAAAACCCCATAGAATATTATCATTTTAATGTGCTTTATACAGTTAGGAAGCAATGTACAATTTCTTTATAGATTTTGTTCTCTCAAGATGCATTACTGCATTTGCTTTAATCTCACATTTTTTCCCTTTAAAGTGACTCATTTTTTTCTTTATTTTCTTAGCAAAAACGTTAAGCTGGCCCTATCCTCCCCCCCACCCCCAGGGTTGGCAGATGAGGAGTCTGGAATCTAGACTATTAGGAATTCATGGGGCACTTCAGCTGATAACATCTTTTAACATCTATCTAATAACCACTGATGAGAAACATGTATATTACTAAAGAACAAAACTTTTTCTCTTGGATCAGGTGTCTTGAATATTTTCTTATTTGGGCATCTCAGGGAAACAGAAATAAAATACAGAATCATAAAATCATTTGGCTTGGAAGGGGACTTTGAGGATCATCTAGATCCAAACTCCTTGCTGAGGGCAGGGACAACTTCAATTAGAATGGGTTGCTCAGAGCCCCATCCAGTCTGGCTTTGAACACCTCTAGGGATGGGGCATCTGCAGCTTCTCTGGGCAACCTGTGCCAGTCACCACCCCAAGAGTAAAATTTTTTCTCAGAATTTCTAATCTAAATCTACTGTCTTTCAACTTAAACCCATTCCCCCTTGTCCTCTCATTGCAGGACTTGGTAAATAGTTTTTTCTATAGGTTCCCTTCAGGTGCTGGCAGGTCATAATTAGGTCATCCCAAAGTCTGTTCTTTTCCAGGCTGAACAGTCCCAGTTCTCTCAGCCTTTCTTCATAGGGAAGGTGTTCCATCCTTCTGGTCAACCTGGTGGCATCCTCAACTCATTCCAAAAGGTCCATGTCCTTCCTGTGCTGGGGACCCCAGAGCTGAAGACAGCACTTCAGAGAGGTCTCATGAGAGCAGAGTGGAGGGCCAAAATGCTCCCTCTTGTCCTGCTGGCCACTCTGCTCCAGATGCAGTCATCTTGACTGGTCTATTATCACACCTGGGAAGGCTCAGTGATGTAACTGTACTATATATAAACTGTCAGTACTAGTAAAACATGCCTTAGCAAGCATTTCTCTGCACAGAAGAGTGCATGTGGGCTACCAAAAATGATTGACTGTGTAGCCATGAGTGAGCCCAATGGTCAGCTTGAAGAGGGCAAACGTGTAAGATACCTTATCTTAATATCACCCAACATTAGCAGTTGGGGATTCATAGATATATCTACATCACAGAGATCCAAAAATAGGTGATGAGTCTCGTTTCTGGTGTCCTCACCATAAAAGTCATGAGAGGTTAGCAGGGAAACCAAAGAGCATTTTAATGTGCTGTAATCTTATATGTCAGCAAATAAGTTGCAAAATAAGTGAAGACCATACATGAAGCTTGAACAACTTTGCTCCACTAACGGAGGTTTCTTAATCTGGAGCTGAATCTCACCCAAAATGTCCATACAGAAAACTGCTTTTACAATCATGGGTGTATATGGATTTCTTGAACACTGCTTATATAAACCAACCACATGGAAGGTTAGATTACAGCCAACTCCCCTCTGGAGCTCTGTAGCCATGAATTTGTACTTTTGTGCAAGAACTAATGAGCCCTGTTGACCATGGATGGAGGACAGGAGTTCCTCCACCAAGCACTGACAACACTAAATTTAATAGTGCAATAGTACAGAGCCCAAAATCTGCATCTTCTGTGCTATTGCCTCAAATATTTTGCCATAGCAATTTTCATCACTTAATTTTCTCCCCCCAAAAACCCTTTGCTTCTGTTCATTTAGCTGCAAACTGCCAAGCCTCAACTTTGAATGTAGATTCTCTTTTTCTTTTTTTCTTAAAAGTTGCTGAAAAACAACAGACGAGATTCATCAGGACGGGTTTGTTTGTTTCACATTTTTCTTAGAGCTTTGATTAAAATTTATAACCATGCTACCCTAAAGCCCTTGGTAAGACGGACATTTAGCTATGAACAGGTACCTCATGCAACAGTGATGCAGTGATGGCAGTGTGACAGGAAATTGGGTGTGCACAATTAATTTTTGAAGTATATAATTGGGACAAGGAACTTACTGTTAAATGCAGCCACTAAAGAGTAACTCATACTTGCAAAGTGGGCGTAATCTTTACTTCCCTCTATTACCAAGGACAGTCGCTAATTTTACTGAAGGTTTTTCATCAGTCCATAGCTTTTTTCTTCAGCTGCCTGCACTGTATTTATCATGGTATACTTTCCAGTATTTGTGGACTTCTTCTTTCTGATAATGCCTGTCTTGTGCAGTGAACCTCCCAAAACATAATGCTTTGCTTTTGTCCCTAAAAAGAATAGGGTTTTTTGGTTGGTTGGTTGGTTGGTTGTTTTTTGTTTTTTGTTTTTTTTTTTTTTGCAAAGAAAAGAGAATCCTGCACCACTGCACCAACAATCCTAGTTCATCCTCTTTTCAGTCAAGTTCTTCCTAAAATCAGTTTTATTGTCTTCACTCAGAAGCCCTTGATTTCTCTCTTCTCCATCAAGCATCACTAATCATTTTCTCCTGGCAGGAGATAAAATCCTATTTATTGATAACAGATTAATGGGTTCCAGGCATCCTCTGTACTGTGATATGCTTTCAGAAATATTGACCAGTATTTGATGTTGAAAGGTCTCAAATTCACGATAACATATTCAATTTGGATAAGTGTGCCAAAGTTTAAAAGGTTACTCACTTGTCAGTTTTGGGGTTAGAGTTTCAGGTGATGTGAATGAACATTGTGTTGCTTATCAGCCAAGAATTTAAGATTTGGTCTATTAAATATAACCTGAAACTTTCTTTCCACTCTACACATCTGCACTCTCAAGGGTTGGTTCACTCTGATTTTCAGCCAACTAGGAAATATTATTTTGTGCTCTTGTTGTGTTTGGAATCGAGAAACAGGGTGTAGTGAGTTGACCCTGGCTGGATGTTTTCAGTTTTTCATTTTATTTTCCTTATGATCCTAATGATCATGTGTAGCTATTACAGGTAAATAAGCTTCTCCTGCTTCCAGTGCTGTGGAACATGAAATTCATTCGTGTTTTCACCTACATGTGTTTATCACAGGTCATGCTCTTTTCCAGTCATTTTTCCTATTAATATCTTTTTTTACAGTATTTTGATAATTTCATACTTTCAGTATGAAGAACATCATATGACTTTACTTTTTCATGCAGAATTGAAGGCATTGGCTTAATCAAACCCAAATAGTGCCCTCAGAATTAGAAATTTAAATTTGGCTGCTGTAGTGACTCCCCCTACTTTTAAGAGCAAAAGATAAGTACTTCCAAGGGCTGCTCACTGCATCCTGTAACCTGTCTGAAGGTGTGCAAGATGATGACCTTCTGAAGGGACTTCTCTTGCCTTAGCAGGTAAGGACAATTACACTTCTAACTTTGGCAGTTCCGTTAGACATAGCATCAGATAACTAAGAGGAAAGTTAAGTATCTAAGCTTTGACATCTGCTTTCACATGCCAGTTTACAGTGTTAGGAAGGAACTTGCCCCTCTTTGAAGGCTGGTGGTACAGGGAAGAATGGTAAATTGGCTAGCGAGATGATAACCCTGCACAAAGAGGCAGAAGAGGCAGGCCTGCCTCTGAGACAGCAGACCTGCTGGGCCAAGCCTGGCTCAAAACTCTTCCTCAGTGGCACAGTCTATGCAAAATGAGTGTTAAGGCACTGCACAATACCACTTTCAGTTACTGATGGGGTGATTTTTTTTTCTTTCTTCCCTGCCAATACCCTCCACACCTAAGCACAAAGGGCCAGAGTGTCAAAATACTAGATTATCCAAGTCAGTGTATTCTCTTTACCTGTGACATTAAACGGTTTTGCTATCCACCACCACCTGAATATACAAAATATCACACGAAGATGTGAAAGAAAAGTGCAAAGTTTGTCACAACAGAATTAATCCCATTAACCAGTAATGAGGTTGTGGGGAGGTGAACAGGGGTTTTGGTTGTTTTTGTTTTTTGGATTTTTTCCCTTTTAATAAATTTCTGCTCCAATAGCTAGGAAAAAATGTATGCATAAGTGTTGGAAGAGATTACTATTCAGTAGTAATAGCAAATCATACTATATGTTCTGTAGGCTTGGCATTTTTATAGCTGAATATAAAGACTAAAAGCCCAGTTTAATTCTCGTTCACTTTGATTCAAACACAAAGTGATTCTCTTGTATCCCAAACACTGATGGGCATCAAATATCTTAGGGTTTTTCGTAATGCTAAAGTGGGAATCATATCTGAGGAAAAAGTCCTGCAACCATGTATATTTTCTCATCATAAGTGCTTCATCCTTCTGTTAAGATTTTAAGGAGAAGAATTCTCTGTCTACACTATCTAGCAAAGTACTCAGGACACAGATTGATTAGAAAGAAGAAACAAATATTGATTACCTGCATGATTGCTCTACTCAAACTGATATTCAGAAAATATGTAATTATTTTTTCAGCACCAAATTTTTGTTAGATAAGTAGCTCACTGAAGAGTGTTTTACAGACAGAGAAAGTCAAGTTATTTTAAAAGAAATCGTTTAATTATTAGTCATGATTCTTTTCAGAAGAAATTAGTTTCTTACTTTCTTGAGACTTTTCTCAGGGCTTGTTGGAGGAAATGGAACTGAAATTGAAAGAAAAACATATTTCAACATACTTTTTTAAAATGAAACCTACAGTATTTTTATATAAACATATTCCTTTGCTTAGAAGTAAGAATGAATTTATCATCTGTTAAATACAAAAAGGGGTAAAAAAGGCCTTAAAAAAAGTGTCAGAAAAGCTGCTTCAGTTGACTTGCCCTTTCTTTCTTTTTTTTTTCATATGTTTATTTTTTTCTTTTCTATTTTAGGTTTTGATTTCTCCAGATGCTTGATGCAAATTCATATTTTAAAATGTTTAAAGTTACTGCTACCTGGATAAACCCATTGCTCATTCAGGTTTACTTACAGGCCCTACTCCCTGGCAACCTACAAAGGACTTGCCTTGTTCTGTCCCCAGCAGTGCAATTCCAGGTCACCAAGTACCAATTCAGGTGCTCAGATTTGGCTGCCCCTGGTTAAATTGCTGCTGTACCAACCAAGAGGGTGGCCACCACACACTGTTCACAGGAGGCTCGTGGAATGAATTAACATAGTCTTTGGAATAATGATCTTACAACAAACGTGGCATCATCTCATTAGCATGATCGCTTTTGTGCTGTGTGATACCCATTACTGTGTTTCCTTGAAGAAAAGAATGCATAGTGGTTTTGGCAGCACAGCTAAAACATATCTGTTTCTGCTCTTTTCTAGAAGTTTCTTAACAAATCACATTGACTGGAAGATTTTGTGAGGAAAAGTTGTTTCAAATAGTCTGTATTAATAAATGACACTGAGAAAGTAATAGAGTTTGATGAAGTATTTGACACATAACATTTTGATGATTTTTCATATTCTCTTCATTCATCTCTTGTATTTAATCTATATAGCCATATACAATCTGTATACTTGAGTGTCTGTATTATGATTTAAAGATTTTGTGTATGTGGACAAGTCATAAATCAATCATGCATCCAAGTCAGTCTTATAATTATTACAATGAGTAATTAGATACCTTTTTTTTTGTCATTTAGGCTTTGCATATGAACCGTTCACTTCAATAATTTGTTATTCATATTGTGTAGTATTCATCTAAGTCGTGTGGTGAAATATTGTTCATTAATTTGACAACTGAACCACTTATTAAAAAAAGGGAATGAGAATATGAATAGTAAGCTAGCAATGTCTGTAAAAAAAATCAGACATGCTAAAACTGCTCTAAAATTTGTGTTAGTTTGTGAAATTTGGAGGTATCTGGGGGTTTTTCACTAAGACACTGGCAACAATTAATAGAATTGTAAAGAATAATTCTTTTGGATTTTTTTTGTTTGTTTTAGTAGATACTTGAAAGTAATCTTCTAAAGCAATGCATGTAGAATTCGAAATGGCTTATTTAGCAAAGGCAGGCCAAGAGCTGTCACTGAGTAAATGATATGATGTTCTCCAGACTTCAGAAACTCAGATCACCTGAGATGTGTCAGTGGGTTCGGAGCATGTATTTCATGGAAAGCAAGCAGTACATGTTCCTGAAGTCACGTAAGGATGGCTCTTAAAGTGGTTCAGGCATTGCTTCACTGCGACATCCACTACTATTACAATCCCAACATTCTCTTTCTCAAGACTTAGAATTTTCATATCACCAAATGCATAAAAAAGTGCCCTCATAAATATTGAACCTAGCCAGTAGAACTTGATGTTAGATTTAGAGCCAAGACACTGCTCCCAGTAATGGTCACATCCTACAGCATCCCAGGAAACAAGTTGTTTTCCCAAAGACAGTGTTCGCACATACTGCAACCACGCAACCATATGCCATGCTGATAGGACGTTGGAAAAAAATTCCAGAAAAGTATCTGAGCTACTTTTCTTGTATCTGCATTATGGAAATCACAGCTCTGCACCTGAGTGTCTGTACACCAGGTGGAAATTATGCAGTGTGTGTGTACACACAACCAAATGCAACTCCATGCAGATATTATGATTCAGTGAGCCTCAAACCACTAATAAAATCTCAAAACTCCATAAATCCACACAATCTTAATTAACCTAGGTCCAGATTCTATCTTTGGTATACACCAGTGCTCCCAGCTGCTCTTCTGAAGCTGGGAAATGTGACTGCTACACCTGCAGCCTGATCTCCAGCTCCCTCTCTGTTCCTCCAGTTCCCATAATACACTCCAGTGAAGACAAACCATGAAGAAATCTGGAAATTATAATCAGCAACTTAATTGAAATTAGTCCAGTACCTGTATTCACAAGCAGGAATGAATCTTCCACTGTTTGTTCTGTTTTATTCAAGAATGAAGCAGAATATGGTCTTTCTCACTAAGCAACCTCTTTCTTTTCTCCAGCCATTGATCATTCCCTTCCTGATAATTGGAATTTCCTCTTAAAAACTCTGAGATCACCTTATAGAAGCTAGGTTTATCTTTTGGCAAACATAACTGGGAAGAGATGCTTTAGATGGAGCAAAATGTATTTTTTCTTTAGCTTTACTGCAGGAGTTATTTGGAGCTCTACAGAGCAGTTCTATCAATACAGCGGATGGTAAAGTGCAAAGAAAATGAAATCAATGAAAATCTTTTTGATGGATCTAAGTTTCAGAGGGACAACTATAAAACAAATCTCAGCTTAACTTTTCTACACAGAAACAAACCCAAAAATACAGATCTTTAAATGTCTTAGTGGTTTTAATACATGTAATTATTTTCAGGTCCTAATTTTGTTCTCACATCCTGCATCTTTCCAAGTAACACTTTACTAAGACATAAAAAAGAACACAAATATCTGAAGACACACTTTTTATAAAGAGTTTCACAGTTCACTGATCCCTAAGAAAAGAACTTAATGTTTTTCCAAGAAATTTCAGATCACTTTTTATTACTTAAAATATTTAGTAAGTACATTTTACTCCAACAAGGGTCAGAGTATGATATCTCATCATAAAATTGGAAACAAAATCCATAGAGGAAGGAAAATAAAAGATCCTTGGAAGGTCATTCTGGAAACTGGTCCAGTCCTTGTCAAGTTCCACACATTTTCTTCCCTTCTCAAGGTCTGGGCTGAGAAGTAATAGAGTGCGGTCCTGAGGGGAAGGTGGGAGGAGGAAAGAAAGGGACACGCTCTGGGGAGTGAGGTGGGTGCTGCCGAAGCGATCATGGAGAGAGAGAGCTTTATTCAAACTGGTACAGCTTAAATAGGGTCGGGGAGCTGCGTTCTGACCCCAGGAGCATCCTGAGAAGGTTTTGGGGAAGGGTCTGGGCCGGCCCCAGCCATACAAGGCAAGACCCTTCAAAACTGGGAACAGAGAGGCAGATATATACCACACAAGGAAATGCTACACTGCTGCAAGCAGGGACCAATCAGGGATGGGTTACATGCCATGAGGGATGGAAATTTCCAGCAGGAACACACAGTAAAACAAAGGGAAAACATATAGAATGATAAAATCCTCAAACTTGGGTGCAGACTCCAAACTGCAAACAGTCCTTAACATACCAAGGGTCCATACAAACATAGCAAACAGTTCTCAGAGCTCAGGCAGTCACAGGTCTGCGCTGGTAAAGCTGTCCTTCCACAGCCAGCCTCCCTTCTCTCCTCCAGCAATAGGGCCTTCCTTTTAATATTCCTTCTGAAAACTTACCCCCATCTGCGGAAAAAGACCAGACCTTTTGCTACGCTTTACTGACAAAAAATATGCAATTCAGACATATAATTCAGGTAGTAACTGGTGTTGCAATAATTTCTTGATATTTAATTAAACACTTTCAACACATGCCCATCTTGCATATGCAGTATTATGTAAGTTTGACTGAAAAAGGGGTGTTTTTGAAGAGAAATGCTGTTGCTTGATGTTCATACTGATGCTGTTTGGGTGTCATTTAGTATTAGATTTAGCAACACTGAAAAGCTGTTTGCAAAGTCAGCCCAGATAGAACTGTGATTTCCTTCTCTTACAGAATTTCTGGCAAAGGCAGTCACTACATCTCAACTCTCCATGAATCCTATACCTGAAGAAACAGGATTCATAATCTTTGTCAACATTACAGTAAATATCTCAATATTCATTACTGCAAAAGTTTCCTTGATCGCTCACATTAGCCTAGACTGTTTTTTTTTCCCTTCATAAACTAGTATCTCTCATGGAACTAAATGTTTGCTATTGTGCTGCCCAAGGTCACATAAATCTAGTTCACCACATAACCCACATTAAAGAACTACAAGATGTGTAAAAATCTTGATTCTATTTTACTTAATACTCCAATGATTAAAACCTATACACAGGACATTGTTAAATTAAGCTCAAAACCTTGCTTTTTTAAAAAGTTGCGTCTCCATATCTTCCGTATTTCAGACAAGTCCAGTAAAATAGGTTTAAAGGGGCTTCTGATGAAAGGCAAGGGTCTACTGTTTAAGCTGTTGTAGACATTTGGAAATCATTACAACAAGGTACTCTATATTCTGGTGCCCAGGGGACCCTTTTGATTTTATCACCATATAAAAGGTTGTTTCTAAACTGAAGCTTAGAAAATGCCAATGTGCAACCACCTCCTATTTTAAGGAAAGCCTTGTAAATCACCAAACCAATTCAAGGTAAATTTAATTTCTCATCTGCACAAAATTCGGAGTAAGGAAAAGGAATAAAGGTGAACAAACAGTCAAAATAGATAGCACAGATTTTCTAGAAGTTCTCATTTTAAACATTTTTTTCTCTTTGCCACACAACATTTCGTTTTGGCAGATGATCCCTTGTGTCATAAAAAACACAAACCTCTTGGAAGGTAAGATATACTTCTTAGAAATCTGGTATGATCTCTGCACCAGGTTTGAAACGATGATCCGATTTTTCATAGAAAATGCATAGAAAGGTCAAAACATTCCAATTCATTGGTTGAAATATTGTTACGTAAAAAAAAAACCAACCAAACAAGCAAAAAAACCTCTTGGATACTTTCACAAAACTATCTTAAATTGCTGATTAACTGCAATAGAATCAGTAAAGAACTGTGTTTAAAACCCTTAGGAGGCTGCAACAAGATTTAAAGATATGCCAATTTTAGGCATTAAATGCATAGAAGCATTAATGGGAGCATATATATGTGTTTGCCTAACATTATGCATCTCCAAACTAAATGAAGTTAGTTGTCTGAGAAAACTGAGTAGGCATTTGAGAATGATTTATTTAAGAACCTGGTTCTTATTATGTACCATAAGCACACAGCTTTGAAGGTGGTGAAATCCTCCATGGAAGGCAGGAAAAGACATGAGACTCTGAACACAGAGAAGTCCCCAGCCTGCAGACATGTAAAACTAGGTCCATTCTGGTTTATTTTATTCAGTACCTGAAAGCTCTTTGCGTTTGCACCACCAAAAAAGGAAAAAAAAAAACCAAAAAACAACAACCAAAAACAACACACACACCCCCAAACAAACAAACAAAACCAACAAAAGAATCCAAACTTGAACCATGTGCATAAATGCACTTCATAAACATATGAAGGTTAGTGCCTTTTAAGGCACTAACCAAGAACCTAGCAGTGAAACATTTAGAACTACTGACTTACATGGTCTCCACCAAGTCCAAGATCAGAGTTTGCCAAGATTTAACCACCGTATCATTTGAATTATTCACTCTTTAAATTCAATTTCTTAAAAATCATTAATGTCTCAGGTAGACTCACAGATTTTTACTTTTTGATTCCTTTTATATGGAGATTTGTTCTTTTTAAAAAGAAATAAAAACAACAATAATATCTCTTTTTTTATCATAAGCAGGAGGAAATATCCTCTTGTTCTGTCTCAGGAGTGGAGGGCATATAAGAACTGATCAAAAATCTAATAAATTACAGCAGATTAACAGCTCTCTGTATGTTTTGGCACATAATATATATCTATATTCCTTCTTCCCACCCACAACTGACAAATGAATATCTTATGCTTGTAGAGTAGAATATGAAAATAGCACCTGAACATAATTATGAAAACCACAGTGTTTTTCAAAATGTCTATTGTCTAACATATGGTCTTTAATCTAAAAATAATCTGTGCCTTATTATTTTTGACTAGAATCTAAGTAGAAACTTGTAAAGGCTTTCTGTGTACTGTATCAAGCTGCTTTTGAAAACTGTAGTTTATTACTTCACCCATAAAACCAAGACAGCAAAACATATTTTATTAGGCAAACTGCACCACTAATTTAACAGCAGTGGAAACATACTTTATTAATTTTATAAGGGGATTAACACAGATCAAAAAGGCACTGACCATATTTTAAAATCATTATATGAAACACGTTGTTGACATTGTGGAGATAAGGTCCTCACTAGCAAACAACAGTAGACTTCTTCTGACTGCTAATAACTCTTCTGATTAGTCTGTGGTACAGCTCTCAGCAGTGGATGGAGTTAGATCAGTAGCAATGTAAATGCCAGAGGCTACCAATGTGATAGTTACGATATAAACATTTAAACAGAATTTACAGCCAGTAAGTTTCCTCTAGTACCAAGGTCCTGAATGCACACACATGGATGTCAAACATTCCTTGATGATCCTTGTGACTCCCTTTCAACTCAGACTATTCCATGATTCAATGACTGTCCCAGGATTCTATGGTTCTACTGAAGGATCCTGGTTTTTTCAAGGCAAGTGTTCACTGATCTTTAAAACAACATAAGCTAAGCTGGACTGTGGAACCAGAAAGTGTCAGGTCCTCGTCTGGCAAAAACTTAATTACAAGATAAACTATAAGACAAAGGTGGATCTGCCATGGTTTGTATTTAAGCTGGTTCCATCTCAACTGAAAAAGGTTCCAAAGGAGGCTTGATCTCCTGAAGTTTCTGGTGGCAGCTTTGAAGCAAAGAGGGAGTTTACTCAGTTGGAAAACACAAAGGTCGAGAGGAGTCAACATGACTCTCTGAAGATCATTAATCTGACCTGCTTGTAGTTGTGGTATAATTCTTTCCACTACAGGTATTTTAAACTTTTTTTGCTTTTTTTGTTCTGAATTGTTATTTCTTACCCCACTTCCCAACTTTTCTGGTGAAGACATAAGTGAAAGTTGACATAACTGCATTCTACAAGTTCTTCATGGGGAAGTAATAAAGCTGAAAAGGCCAATTTTTTTCTATTTTTTTTTCCCCCAGGAGGTGGTAAGGGGAAGTATAACAACTTGTAGTTTGGGATGTTCAGACTGGATAACAAAGAAAATGTTTCTCATCAGACCAGGGGTGCATTACTGGAACATGTAACTCAGGGATGCTCTGAAGTCTTCACCCCTGTAAACATTCCAGCTGTGGCTATTCATACCCCCACCTGCTTAGACCTGGTGATATGATTAGAGCCTGCCTTGAATACTGGACTAGCTGACCTCCAGATGTTCGCTTCGACTAATGATTCTATGAATCTGTGACAATGTTTATCCTGTGAGATCATCTGATACAGAGAGTCTGGGAAAGAAGAGAAAGGACGTAAGTTTGGAATATATATGAATATATATAATATAAGGCCATTTAGTACTCAGAACATATCATTCAGCCATGGTGTCAATGTGCTCTGAGTCACAGAAGAGGTCCTAACATTTAGGGGATTCTTATTTAGTTACTTGGGAAAAAAAGTAATAACAAAAGAATTAGTGGAAGCATTTGCTCTTGCACTGTACTGTTTATTTTATGGCAATCAGACTAGAGAAATACTGGCATTGTAGGTGGGACAGCTCTAAGAAGTTTATATCTGTATTTTCAATACGGCAACCTAAAGTTGTTCACTGGAAATAGAGATTGACAAACTTTCTACTGTGACTGCATGTATACTGTTGCTCATTGCACTCCCTGGGGTGGAAGGCTTTTACTATAAGTGTGTTAAGTAGCTTGAGAAATTAATTTTCCTATAATAGAGACATCTTTAAAAGCATGATCTTGCTGTGCAGTAAATCAATTCATGCGACAGACTTGTTCTTTTACTGGGAATTTTCTCAAGGGCTTTTAAGAAAGGAAAAAACAGTTGAGAGAAATTAAGAACGGGCTGAAATACCAGAAGCAAACAAACTAACAAAAGAATCTCCTAAAAAAACCCCCAAAACAACAAAAACAACAACAAAGTCTCAAACAACTGGGGGAAAAAGAAAAACCACAAACCATTCTGAAGCTGCTTTGGAAGCTCAAAAAGTTTGTTAAACTTCTTGGCAGAGTAATTAATTTATCTTCCCTGTCAATTGAGATGGCAATATCAATCTTTGTTTTTATCATTGTCTTTTTTAGCTTGCAGATAATTCCTGATTTCAGAAAGACAGTAAAATAAGAATAAAATACATCAGGACAAAAGGTATTTTAGATATTTTCAGGACATTTCCAATTCACTAGAGCTCAGGAAACATGGAGATCTCTTTATTAAGTTTCAGCTATGTGGGACCAGTGAAAATTTTACATGAATCAGTGTTGCAAAAGCTTGATATTTAGAAGCCCAGGCTACTTTTTCCACTTTTGCTGCTACATCTTTTTCTGTATAACATCATGCTGGTTATTTAATTTATCTTTGCTTGTGCTTCTTCTTTCTTCATTCTTCATTCCCCCACACAATCTCATCTAAAATGTCTGGCCTCATCTCAAACAGGAAGGAAGTTGTACCTTTCATGAATGTTGACTGTGGGGTTTGTGTGTGTGTTTGTGGGTATATTACAGAACAGATGTTTTTATGCAGAGAACAGCTTTATTTGAGATAAAAAGGGTCCAGAAGAGAGAAAACTGTCTGAATAACCCTGTGGATAAAGTGGAATGAGAAAACCAAGCAATAGAAATGTGATGTGTAGAATATATTGAAAGCCTTCAGGTTTGAAAAGAAAATAAAATATTTCCTGCAAAAAGAAGCAACATAAATATTTACGTATCTATTGAAGGCAGGATGCAAACTAATGTCAGAGCAGGAGATTAAATTAAATACTTAGAAAGGTAAGCACTGAACTCAATGAATACAATGGTCAAAGAATCTTTGTGCTTCTGAAAGGAGGTAGTTCAGTTTAAGTTATTTTCACTTTGATTTCTGGTTAAAAGATGTCTCCATATTTATTTTTTTTCCTTTTAGTATTCCACTATTATCAATATGGGGCATTTAGCTGTGTTTTGGCAAGGTGGTAAAACATGATGAATTTTGGCTAAAAGTTGAACCAACACAAATTCCATTCAGAACAAGGGAATGGTTTTCTGAATGCATTTTGAAGGATGCATTTTTTGGTAACTAAACACTGACACTTCAAAAACAAGCCTTGGAGTTTCACCATAGCTACTTAACAAAACAGACTCACTAGATTGGATTTTTTCTTGGCACAGAGCTGCATGCAATTAAGAGTTCCACTAGCTGGGTTGTTCCTGCCTGCAGAAATGAATAGTTTCTGTATGAGTTAAAAAAGAAAAAAAAAAAGTTTCTGAAAGAATTAAAAAAAAAAAAAAAAAAAAAAAAAAAGAAGGAAAAAAAAAAAGTAAAATAGAAAAAAAGGAACTTACTCAGCAGTTGAAATATACAATAAAAATGTCACTGCTATCTTTGCTTTAATTATGGAGCTCACATTGTGATTATATTCTATACCAGTTTGTCAGAAAATGAGACTGTAACCATTATTGTTAAGCACTGTAACATCTCTTCACTGAGTTTGTGTGCCCTCATTTTTATTCAGTCATATTCAAACCACATCCTTTTCTCACAAGTTTGCAATAACTAGGACATTTTTCTAGCTCATTCTGCCTGTTATAAATGAATAGCCTGGAAAATTTTCTTCTCACTCCTATGTTTAAAGGCACAGATGAAGGACACCAAAAAAAAAAAATCTCTTCTGCTATTGTGCAGAAGGCTTTCCACTGTCACAGTGGATCTCAATGGCATATTCTGTGTTTGAGCATGAACCTGATCTAGGAGAGAATAGTGAGATTGTGGCACATCGCCACAAAGAACTGGAAAGTGAGGAAGGACATGAAAACCAGCTTGGAGAAAGCAATGCTGCCCCTGGGTCTTCTACTAGAGATAAAGGAGCCAGAAACATGTAGTCATCATGGCTTGAAAGATCTCCTCTTCTGCTCCAAGAATCTCAGATCTCAACTGGGTGATCACAAGAGATCTAGAAACTGAGATCCACAAATAAGTCTGTCCCAGGAAGAACCAAAATTGTGAAGCACCTCATCCAAGCAACTCACTGAACTAAGAAAGTACATTTTTAATGCAAGTTTGTACTTCTTTTGTTTTGTTTTGCTTTGGTTTTGGTTTGGTTTTTATTTTCTACAGACGCCAGTAGTGTTTTTGCATCTGTTACCGTTGATGTCAAACAACTTNTGAACCAAACAAAAAACCAAACAAACCCAAAACAAACAAACAAACAAACAAAAAACCCCCACCCACACCACTGAATGCTTTCAATGCTTTCTAGAAGGTCAATCCATTCCCACTTGCTTGGATTATACATAGACGGCACTCCACCTGATCTAGCCAGCTGAGAGCAGGTAATACAGGTCAAGTATTGCTTTTGCCATTCTTGATGTTACTACTGAGAAATGCTTTTTGAACAGCAGTAGTTAGAAAATGTTTCTCCTGACGTCTCCTGGTTTTTTGACAGACAATGCAGTTAAGACAAGGTCTAAATACTTCTCAAAATCACGCCTATTTTGTTGATTTTTTTTCTTAAAAAAATGGAATTAATCCCTAAATTTTAATAACTTGAAACATCATGTTTTGACAATTTCAAAAATGCGTTTTAATTTTTATTTCTCAAGTGTTCTGTCTTGAGTGCTTATGTGTGACACATTACGATACAAATATCAAAACAAATAGAAACATTTTAGCCCAACAAAAGCAGAACTGTTGTCCTCCCCTGAACATTTTTTTGGTAGAAATATGGACGCGTATTGCCTTGTTTCAATTCAGACAAAGTCAGACTGGGAAATTATGAAATTCTCTGTAAATATACATACTTATAATCTGGCCATTTATGTTTTTTATCACAAACTAGCAAATACTTCCGACTAGGTATGTTTGTTTTATTTCTATTAAAGTAGTTAAAAATATGCATATTTTTCAAGTTGAAATAGCTATGAAGTCATGATACATTAACAGTTCCTAATGAAAAAAAAAAAAAAAATTCCAACAAAACCCAACCAAAGCCTGATGTTTTTCCAAGTACTTCAAAGAAGTCTAAAAAGGCATTTAAAGATTTCCAGTACTTCTAGTAAACCAAATTATAAATTGACTGCTTCTTTTATAAAAGGAGTTACAAAACATTCAGAAATACTTGATCATAAACATTTTAGAAAGATATTTCCTCTTCCACAATGAGAATAAAGGCATCCATGTAAGTATCATATTTCTGAATATCTTACCTGAAGCACTGTGAATAATAATCGTGCTTTCTTGATTATGCAATAGCTGTCTATTTATCTTGACATTGAAAGAAACCAATTTTAGAATATACAGTCCTCAGCTGCTAGGCTTTTCCCTGCAGATGAAGGATATGCAAGTTTGAATCCCATGTAAGTCAGAAAAAGAATTAATTCCAAGAAAACACATGTGATTTAAATATTATTAGGTAACAGAATGCAAGATGTAACCTTATTTTGCTGATCTTTACAGCTGGTGGCTATAATGTCTTGTGACTCTGCCTTGAAAAGCAGGAAAGTATTTGGCATTTTCATTTCTCTGGACTGCATTCCAAATATCCTAGATTTAACTTCAATTCGGAATAATTACTACATTTAACGAGAGTAGGTTTAGATTACATATTAGGAAGAGACTCTTCCCTGTGCCTGTGGTGAGGCACTAGAACAGGTTTCCCAGAGAAGCTGTGGATGCCCCATCCCTGGAAGTGTCCAAGGCCAGGTTGGATGGCACTCTGAGCAGCCTGGGCTAGTGGAATGTGTCCAGACCAGTGACGGGGATTGGAACCAGGGAATGTTTAAGGTCTCTTCCAACACAAACCGCTTTATGATTCTGTGTTTCCATGATGTTCTTTGTATTGCACTCCATGAATTATAAGACATTTGTATTACCATTACTTTCTTTTTTTTTTTTCCTGGCTTTGTTAACCTACTGCCCAACCCCAGATCAGAGGTATCTCCTGATGAGTATCAGTACTCATCCATATTGATGTCTCCCATAGGGTCTGACTGGAGTTCATGTGCAGGCACATATCATCCAGATTAATAGTCCAGTTTCTACTTTTCTGACCACCAGACATTCATTACTGTCTCTGCCTGACAAAGCTGCTCATCTGTGCTCCCCAGCCTGTTTAATCCAAAATGAAATAGTTTAGCTTAAACAATACAAGTAGCAAGCCTGTGGTAACATGTTTCTTTTTGACTGATATCTGTCATGGACCACTCATGAAAATCACTCAGTCATCAAAACTTCCATCTAGGTGGTAAATGGAACTTTCAACTAAATGAAAAACTTCAGAGCAACATTTTATCTTTTGATTATTCTTTCATCCAAAAATTCTTTTTTAATGACTTTTTCAATCAAACACAACTTCCTCTGGAGAAAACTGTACTGTATATTATATTTTCTGTCTTCTCTCTCCTTTTACTGCTAATTGTCTGAATAATCCAAGCAATAGATCTCAAAATGATTCCATGGTCAGTCTTCTGGGACTCAGAATAATTCTCCCAGAAAAACACTTAAAAATTCCTTCCCTTTTAGTTTCTTCATAGTCTTGCTGTTTCCCATGTTTTTTGTCATCCCATAAAGTTTCTCCTTTCTCTTTATATTAGTTTATGTTATGCACAGTGAGAAAATCAAAAAATAATGCCCATTCAAAGTTGAGTTGGAATTTTTTTTGTTTGTTGTTTTTTTTGATTTTGTTTTGGGTTTTCTTTGTTTGGGGTTTTTTGATTATCATTTTGGGGGAGGTTGTTTGGTTTTCCTGGTTTTCCTGGTTTTCTATTTTGTTGGGGTTTTTGTTTTTTGGGGGTTTTTGTTTGTTTGGTTGGTTTGGGGCTTTTTATTTGTTTGGTTTTGTTTGGGGGGTTTTTTGTTGTTGTTTTTTGGTTTTTGGTTTTTGTGATTTTTTTTTTTCCCCAAAGAGAACAATATATGTTTTTCTATTTGAAAAATATGCTGTCAAGTTGAAGAGTTTTTGTTCAAGTAATGACTATATTCCATTATTCCTGAGTATTCTATCTATATATGAATTACCTCACTTATCCTCTCAGACTTTTGGGAGTCCCTGTATGTGGAAATGACAATGAGGGAAATGCTGGGGATTTGTCTAGACTTAGTTTAACATACTTTAAATTCAGTGTTGGCTGTACAGTTATTTGCCATCCCTACTATCTTTCAAAGCTCATCTTAGACCAAAAATGTGGAAAGTAGTGACACAACACTGAAAACTAATGCATGTTAACCTTGATAGGTCTCAGTCCACTCAGAACTGACAGATTAAGAGAACGAGTGAGGCAACTCAATCTTGTCTCCTGTAGGTAGATTAAGAAAACAAGAGTCTGGGTTTTTGCATCTAACATCTACTTCTCCTCATAATGTCTCAGACATCCAATAGCACCTTTAGCTGCCTTATAAACCTGTATTTGAGTAGCTGGACTATCCCTTGGTTCACCTCACAGTAAGATAAACCTATGAAATGGATCAGCTCCATTTTTCTGTAGAGGTACATATTTTTATAGCCATTGGGTCCTGGACAAGCTTTAAGTAAGTAGCAAAGAACTAGGAATACACTTTTTACATTTCCAAAGTTAGACAATATTAATTGTAACTCTGGCTTCTCTCTTCTACTTTGAAAAAGTTTTTCCAGCAAAACTACATACAGGTACAGACTCACAATTCAAATGGACCTGTAAAAGGAGGTCATAAGAAAGATGTGCCTTCCAGATGTGCTGGAAAGGCCAAGGTGAGAAAGTTTTGCTACTTTGGCCAAGCCAAGAAGAGATGAGGAGTATCAGAGCAGGAGAAGTCAAGCACCCCAGGGAGGACACTGCTGATGTTCTCCTGGCCTCTGACATCTCAGATGATGAGGAACTGCTGTGCGTTTTGGCTAAGACAGGCCTGAGAGAAAAAGAGAGGAACAGCACATTGATATCACCTGTGATTCTAGAAGTGCAAGTTGGTTTTAACAGAGTGGCCTTCTATCTCTTGTTACACGTGGCTCAGAAATTACTATTCTGACTTGGAATCAAGGAATAGTCCTTAGACTGTTTGATTTGGAGAATTTGCTGCATCATAGATGTAGCTTTGCATTTGTGAGCTCAACATTGAAATCAAATTAAATCTAAATATCTGCCCTAGACTTTTATTTGACACCACAAATTTCTAATTGGCTTTTCCTCATGAAATTTCAGGTGCATTCATACACAAAGTAGAGTAAAGAATGTCAAAAGGTACTAATGTAAAAGTTGCATCTTTTCACCCTAAAGGTCCCAAGAAGTTTGTATGTAAGTGTCAGATTTCAATCTAGCTCTCTTTTTGACCCCAAAGTTAGTGCTGACATGTACCATACTGTTTATTAATAAAACAGCAGTCCAATAGTAAACAAGTTTAATACTAGGCATGAATGTTTGATATTCTGTCGTAAATGAAAAAAATATGTATTCTATAATGAATACTCAATTAGGACTGTGATCGGAATACAAAAACCAGAGTTCCTACTGCTGTGCAGACAAACCAGAGTGAAATGAATTACCATCATGCAGGGGGTGATATTAATGGTGTCCAGCTTTATAAATGAATCCAATTTTAAGCCACTTTAGTTGCTATCATACTGAGAGAGAGTGCAACACGCCTAACATATCATTTTTGTACTGGCAAATGCTAAGATTTAAGCTTTAAACAATTTTAACTTGCAGATGTTTTCCTCCATTAAATATTTCTAATTAGCTGTTGCTACAGCCAGACAACATTGAAAATAAACAAAATTAAAATCTTTGCTTCTTATTTTTATTTTTTTTCAGCCCTATATCAATAGGTGGGTTTTGGTTTGAACTCTGATTTTCCAAGCAGCTGAAATTCTGACTGATACTTTCCTATTTGGTCAGTTTTAATTTATCACAGTGCAGTTTTGCTTAACGGATGGTGTGTGCTGTGTAGGTTGTATCATACAATTGTTTTTTCAGCTGACAGTTAGGGACCCTCAGTAAGAATCTGCACTTAGTACCCTTGTAGAAATTTTAATATCCCCATTTGAGGGAGCAGTCATGCAAAGTCTCATCCCTGTGAAAAGTCAAGTCATGTGAGCATTTCTTCAGTGATCATCAAAGGATTACATGAATGTGCAAGCATTTGCTGGATTCAAATATATCACCAGGGTTTTGGGTTTAAATGTGTATCCTAACGTCTGACTCATTTAAATCTGCCAGATTGTAGACATTATTTTCACTTGTAAAACAGGTTTTCTCACTCACATAACTGGCATTTCTCTCCACTCTTGCCAGCAAACACCCAGATAAATATATTACAAAAAGGCAGTGTCAGTTTGCAGCCAGCTCGACAGCAAAATTCTTTGGGAATGGTGAGCAGCTCAGATGGCTGGTAGCAGTGCAGCCGAAAGCATTCCCATTACAGCACATATCAAACAGGAGAGCCAAGCAAGGACATATATTTTAAAGACTTGAGGTGTGCCATTTGGGAGAACACAGTGTAGGTCTTCCTCTGTTCCCCATAAGGTCAGTGCAAATTTCACTACTGACCCTATGAAAAGGCAGTTTTAATACAAAACTAGATAGTTTCTAAAATCTAATGCCAAATCTGTCTGAGGTTTGTCTCCATCTCTGTCTGCCTTTTTATTGCAGATGCTGATATTTAAGTACTCATGCATAGCAAGGGTGAGTGGGACATTTTTTAACCTGAATGAAGGGCAAACCCTGAGCTCACAGACCTACCACCAAAAGAAAATTACATTGCTTACTTTTCTTTGCCAGAAATATTCCATTTTAAAAATGACCGGGTTAAATAGAAAGGGATGTTCCAGTATTCCAATATAAAGAATTTTGTTATATGGAAAAAAAAAATTCTCAAGAATTTTAGAATTATGGCCAAATAATTCTGATTTTTAACACTCTCCATCTTTTTTGTCTTTCCACAAAAGTTTTGACAAAAAGGGTGGAGGGTTTTTTTTTTCCCATCAGGTTTGCCGGTGAAAAAGTATCACACAGACTGAAAATAACATAATTTGTTTCAGGGAAACAAATTTAAAAAAAAAAGTAATTTCTACTAGTATTTGGTTTTTCTCTCATCTGATTAGTAATAGGAAAGGGAGTTTAATACTTCTAGGTCAGTGATTTGAATTGAGGTTAGTTAAGTAGTGTATGTTAGACAGAAGTTCATTATTACTTTTTGTTATTAATTATGGGTTTTGGTTGACTTATCTGAAATGATTAGGAGGTATATTCAAAGTCTAAATTCCACCTTTGGTCCTGCACATAACTTCTTTCAGCTGCCTCTTTCAGATGTTCCCTGTTGCTGAGGCTCAAGTGAAATTTTGTATATTACAACATAATCCTTTCAAAAGAGGCTACAGGAGTTCAGTGCCTAAATTCCACTGGAGCTTAAAGAGAAGAATGATCGAAGCTTAAGATTTCATGAGTCTAATATTTCTGCCTCAAAGAAATTCTGTGTAAATTCTCATAAATCACTCAGGTTATTCTTCTACATTGGAAGTAACTGTGTGTCCTAATGCTGGCTAAATGTGAATTTAAATACATTAACAATGTTGAAATATTTAACTATCTTGGTATGAATAAAGTGAAAACAGGAATAACCTGTTTGGTTTTTTTTTTTCTTTTNGCACTTTCATTTGTTTATTTTGCACCAGTATGACCGATAAAGAAGAAGCATCTTCCAACAGAAGAAAATGCATTTTTCTCGAAGCAATAATAAAAAATACAGGACTATCACACAGTATCTGGGAAAATCACACAGAGCATAGCTGTGGAACAATGACTATTTATTCCACATTTAATTTGTGTCACCATTGTATATTGATTATCCATTATCCTCATGCAAATGGCATGACTTATCCATTGAAACAGCTGTGCATTGTTTTTAATTTTAAGTGAATTCTTTTAGTGCTCCATGAAAGGTGTCAGATTAGCAGCCCCAGGGACTGAAGGCCTCTGTTTATCCACAGAGCGTGTTCGAGTGATAATGATGGATCCACTCAAGCAGCTGCCTCAGACATTACTTATCTTGAGGGTTTGTTCCACTGCTCATAGGCCCAAAACATCCCCTCTGCAAATGAATAACAAGCAGACTCCATGCCCATAGATGGAGAATGAGNGTTTGGTTTTTTTTTTTCTTTTTTAAATCTTAATATTGCTAGACAACTCTTAAAAAACAAATAGAAGTAAAATTCATTTCATACAATTGCAGCCTCCAAGAATTTAGACACCTAAACTAAGCAGTTTGCCTTGGCTTCTCAGTTCTGAGTGGAGAGAGACAGACATCTCCAGGGAATGAGTCATTCTGTCTGCCTTATGTCTATTCTTAGGGCAAGTGTCTACATCTCCATATTAACTACAAAAAATGTGTATCAGAAAACTTTTAAAATTTTAAAATTAGTTCAGCTCACCATGCACTGCCATTATTGGCCCATTCCCATAATCACTTGCACCAAAAATATCTGAGGACTGGAAGGAAAAAAAAATAGTTCCACTCTATAATCTCTATCACTACAAAAAATGAACTCTGATGTGGTAGATAAACAGGGGAAATTAGCACTTTCATTTGTTTATTTTGCACCAGTATGACCGATAAAGAAGAAGAATCTTCCAACAGAAGAAAATGCATTTTTCTCGAAGCAATAATAAAAAATACAGGACTATCACACAGTATCTGGGAAAATCACACAGAGCATAGCTGTGGAACAATGACTATTTAATCCACATTTAATTTGTGTCACCATTGTATATTGATTATCCATTATCCTCATGCAAATGGCATGACTTATCCATTGAAACAGCTGTGCATTGTTTTTAATTTTAAGTGAATTCTTTTAGTGCTCCATGAAAGGTGTCAGATTAGCAGCCCCAGGGACTGAAGGCCTCTGTTTATCCACAGAGCGTGTTCGAGTGATAATGATGGATCCACTCAAGCAGCTGCCTCAGACATTACTTATCTTGAGGGTTTGTTCCACTGCTCATAGGCCCAAAACATCCCCTCTGCAAATGAATAACAAGCAGACTCCATGCCCATAGATGGAGAATGAGCATGTTTAAATGTCAGTCCTCTGTAATAGTAGGTTGCCATGAACTCAGGAGCTCCTGTGTGAAACTGGAGAAACAGAGGTTTTATGTAGCTGTCTTGGAAAGAGGATATGGCACATCTGTTTTTTAAATATTCCTTGCCATTCTCACAGCTTCTGAAAAGGTGATATATCGGATTCAGGAAAAGAAATGTAGGAAAAGGTGACAAATAATGATCTGTGTTTAGGGATTGATATTGTACAGCAAAGGACTCAATAGTCAAACACTGTAGCTCAGAAAAATGGTGATTGTGTCAGGTGTCTCACAGAGGACTCTAAAGTCAGGTACAGGATGAAAAAGGGAATCACTCTATCATTAGTTCTTAAAAATCAGAAATCAGGGTGTATCCAAGACATTCTTGGACAAAACAATTTGAAACAAATGAAGAAAAATTTTATGCAACACAAAATTAAACAGAGTTTCTCATCACTGCAGGAGATTTCTGAGGTTTCGAGAGGTTTAAAAAAAGCAGTAGGAAAGTCCAGAAGGAACTGGGCTGTGGGAGGTTATTAAATACTGTGGAATGGGTGGTAGTTTCCCTTCAGGAAGTGCAAGCACCATGAGCCACCTGGAGCCACAAGAAATCACTCTGTAGTTGTTTTGTCCATCTTATTATGTCTTCTACTGCGCTCTTTTGGGGAGAGGATATTCCTTTGCATGATTCTGGAGTAAGAAACCTTTGATCTTGAAAATCACTGTCTCATTTGTGGTGAAGTCACTTTTTTATCCTGGTACAAAATTATAGATTTTATTTCCATGTCCAGACTATTTTTCTAGATTTTCTTTCTTCATATAAATGAATTTAATCATTTGAATAAAAAGAATTAATGGTCATTACAGTCCATTAAAAAGATATGGAAAGGGAGATGGGGAGAGAAAAAACTCTCTTTTGTGCATCAGCATTATTTGGCAATGATAAAGTAAGATGTAGGAAGAGATTATTCTGGGAGAGTTTACCCCTCAGCTCTGTATTCATGTCCCAGTTTATGATCACCTCCTTTTCTGTTTTTCCTGGGACGTACAGCTTTTGGTGTGGTTGGTGAGATAAGACACCTTGGAATTTCCTTAATCACCTTTAGAAAAACATTTCTGATTACAGCACAAGTTATATTGGTCAATGCATTGAGATCGCAGATTTGAAAGCGTGGATCAGGAACATGACTCCAAAATAGATACTGAGAAGAAGACACTGGTGATATTTGAAGAAAGCAAGTACGGACATACTGTGTTTAGCATGACAGCTCTCCTGTTCATTATTTTAAGGAAATATGTATGTGTAACTATATATGTGGTTTTTTATGGAGCAGATAGAAATAACAAATAGATCTAAGGAAAACATATGAGGGACTTTTGTACCTTTGGTCCACTTACATTTAAACTCGAGACCTTGCCAAACTAAGTGTTTGCCTAAGGAGATAAGACACTAGGTTCTCTTTTCAGGCAATGAGAAAAACAAGAGAGGTAATAGACTGTATAATATATAATTCTGCACATAACCAACAGCATTCCTGACATGTTTCCAGGACATTAGAAGAGGCAGGATTCCAGGCGGGCTGCCTGAGGAGACCCTTGATATTGTCTCCTGTTTTGTACCTTGTATACATCAATATCTTTTTGATTACAAATTATGTTTTCCAGCCCCCCACAATTCCCATCTTAATTATTGACTTTCTGTCCTTATTAAGTGTCTTTCTTGAGAGTGGGGGGAGGGGGGAGGGAAATAACAACAAAAAACACAAAGAAAAGGAAGGATTAAATGACGTTAATCTAGGACAATCATGCATTCTCCTGTGTTTGGGTCACTGACACCCTAGCAATAGTTTAGGTTTAAAGATATGAACACTACACTAGGAATACTATATTATACTGTAGATTTCTAGAATACATACCTATAATACATCATTCCACTCCAGATCAATATTTCCTATTCATGTCAGGAACTATCTTTTACATTGCAAAACAGAACGGGGAACTTTAACTGCAAGCAAAGCAGGTAGGTGTGAAAAGCAGCAGATTGATAAAGGCAACAAGCTCATGGCCTTGAACAAGACAAACAGAGACAGAGATAAAGAATATTCTTTTACTGACTTAGTGACCTATGTCAGGGAGCTAGCTCTGGTCCCTGTCCAGCTGATGTTGACTAACTCATGTTTTCACCGTCTCTGGACACTGGACTATAAAGTAAACTGTCTCCACTTTTTGTCTGTGCAGGTTTTGTTTAGGTTTTGGTTTTGTTTTAGTTGGTTTGTTGGGATTTAGAGTTTTGTTTTGTAGTTTGTTTGTTTGTTTTGGAGCAGAATTAGATGCCTCATTGTTCACTGAATTCTTGAAACAAGGTAGTGCATGCATGGGACATGATCCCTGGGGCAAAACATAGATCAAAGTGTAGTTGTCTGAGATCCATTTAAACTCTGTGATAAGCAGCAGAGCTTCTTCAATGCACCTCCTGATGAAGGTACACAGCATCTTATCTGAATGAGCTACCTAACCCTAATATACTGTTTTCTGCAGACACATATATCCTATTGCTGGAGAACAGATAATAGAGGCAGCATTATCACTGTATGTTGGCAGGGAGAACATGAGAAAAGGGCCTTGAGGTTGCCAGATCTACCCTTCATTTACCCTCCTTTTCATCAAAAACACTGCACTGTCGTGTGTTAGCATGAAACAGGGGCAGAAGTGGAGGTAGAGTGGGACTGGAAATTAAAACAGCATGGAGAGATGTGACTGTGTGGGAAGTTCACTTAGTCCTGCAGACCTACCTGCCTGAGAGAGACTATCCTTGGGGAAGGAAAAAAAAAATTCCCATGGTGAATGTGGGCTCCCTTCATTCCAGTCTCTCACCTACACTCTGTGTTCAGAAGGCAGGAAATGAAGGACATAATTCTTCTCCCTCTGCCATCCTGCAGTGCAGTTCTTCCTCATGTTGTCTTTAGAAACCCTTTCCTCTCTCACCTAGAGACCTCAGGCTGCTCTGTCTCAATTCATCTTCGTTCACACTACTGGAACTGTTTACAACTTTCATTTTTTTCTGCTAGCATAGACTAGACAAAGGCATTTGACCCACTCTGTTTTGGTCAACAAATGCTAAGAATTAAGTATCTACTAAGGTTACATCTGAAGGACACATGGCTCGGTCTAGCCATTACTTGTGCTCTTTCAAATAACTTAGAGTTATCACTAAGCAAGGGAGTAAATGCAAGAGAATGGCGTCTTAGTAATTGTCTCTTTATGTAGTTATGTTCCCTGGACACAGAAAGAGCAGAAGTTTATCAGGACACTTGTTGACAAGACCCCTTACTGAGGAACTAAATGTTATCTTTCCCAGAAGATTTTAAAAACCATCCCTCCCAACCCAGAGTTTAATCTGCAAGAAGAAAAGAGAAGAAAAGAAAAGAGAAGAAAAGAAAAGAGAAGAAAAGAAAAGAAAAGAAAAGAAAAGAAAAGAAAAGAAAAGAAAAGAAAAGAAAAGAAAAGAAAAGAAAAGAAAAGAAAAGAAAAGAAAAGAAAAGAAAAGAAAAGAAAGAAAAAAAGAATCACAACTGAAAACCTAAACTGAAAAACTTAAATGCTTTCTGAAAATTAATGAGCCACTGCAGATGACCTTGTTTCCCTTTAAAATATACTAGGGTGTTTTTGAGATTGTTGACTATAACACTTTTTCTGTTGAATGGATAGTCAGATAAGACATTCTCGACTGAAGTGTACTGTGAATCTAGGAAGGTCACCTTATACGTACTTTCGTTTGCTGTTATAGATTCATAGATTTTAAGTCCAAAAGGGACCTTGTGTAACTCCTCCTGCATAATACAGGTCAGATAACTTTGCTTGATAATTCTGCATTGTATCAAATTTAAAGCATACCAAGGAATGCAGATATTTTATTTTCCACTCTGTAATCTCCCTCAACACCACACACAGACATGTGTGTCTCTCTCCCTTTCCCAAGTCTTCCTTAGATCATACAGAGTTCAGAATAACAACCTATTATAAGTTTGAGCAAAAAAGCGGTAAAGAGAAAAAATGTAATACTTAACAGCAGCTGGTCCAAGAGTAAAACAGAGGAACAGAGGCTGTAGGTCACAGAATAGATGTGACAGAGAACAGAAAGTAATGAGCAAGCTCCTGTGTTTCCAGGCCCTCCATTCAAATGAATGCTTACTATATAGGTAAGTAATAGATGAAAATGAATTGGGTGGTTTCCTCTCGTTCTGGACTACAGTGAGCATTTGTCAATATCACAAGATATTCCCGAATATCAGGACACAAGTAGTCCATCAAGTCTTTTAGGTGCACTTGACTAGCAGGAAAGCTTTTGGAGTCCAAAATTATATAAGCAAGAAGTTCATGAAGTGGGATAGAACAATTTTGGTGAGGCTATCCCAGCTTTTTTATGTTGGATTAACAAAATTGCCTCAGATTCTGCATTTTATTTTTGTTATTCCAACATTGCTGCATTTTTGACAGAGAACTTTCTCACTTTTTCTTATTTTTCATAGTCATCTGGTGAAAGCTGACACCATATATACTTATTTGTTAATTTATTTCTTTATTTGACTAAGTAAGACAAAACCCACAGCTGTTCTCATTTAATTTGTTAAGAATTGCGCCACAGACACATGCAATACACTAATTTCAGGGGTGAGAGAAGGATTCTATTTTCCTCATCCAAAACTTTTTCTTTTACTCTTTTAAGATCTCAAAGATGAACTTTTTGTGTGGATAATCACCTTGTCAAAACAGAATATCTAAGTACAGAGCCTTACTACTGCTTAACTCTTGCACTGGTATGCCCTGAGGTTAAACATTTTTCTCTATTGGCCCCAGGGCACTTTTGTCCCCTAACTTTAACTAAAAATGGTGTGAAATTCTCTTTCTCACCAACAAATAATGAATTCAAAATCACGTAAGAAATTAACTAACCATAGTCACTAAAATGCCTTTCTCATCAAGTCTCTTTTCAATATTCTAGCCCAGGTTATTTACTGAAGCATACTAGGAAAAAGACTTATTCAGTCACTTGTAAATTGTCCATGGTTCATTTTCATGTGAAGAAAACCTCATCTTCTTTAAATAAGAAAAATTAATTACTAATGAGCATAAAAAAAAAAAAAACAAAAAAACAAAAA
>VXBX01000350.1:215890-229032 GCA_013400415.1 Scytalopus superciliaris
AATCAGTGATTACCAAGAATCTTTTTTTCTTTCTGAGAGATGTAAGATTTTATTTTTTTTTTACATGAGAGAATTGTGACAGGTTTTTGTTTTCCAGAAAGTAATGCTGCAGTTTTATAAATTAATGTGTAACAAATAGGAAATAAAAAAAAAATTAAAAAGAAGAGAAATATTAAGAACGCAAATTTGTATGAAAACTTTCATCAACAGCTGTAATAAGGGAGAAGAGGGGAAAATAGGCAAAGCTTTTCTAAGACAGTTCTGAGGGAGTTTACTACTTGTAGTGGGAATACTCAGTTCATAAACAGTTCTGTTGTGTTTTCTTTTTAAATAAAGTCAACACATATAGTCTCTAAATCGAAGTCCAGCTAGTTAGTTTACTTGAGATTCAAATTTCCTAACCTCCTTAGAGATGGTTACAGGGGGGAAAGAGATCTCCCCTTCTATAGGCATGGGAACTAGATGGTGCCAGGCCAAATTCCAGTAGCCCTCTTGCCTGTTAGTTCTGGGAGTAAAGTACCCTAATTTGGGAAGACCTGTGAGCTAGTATCTCTCAGAGCCAATTTTGATGCTCTATAATGATCTGCTTACACCCTCTTTATGACACAGTGCTGAGCTGTCCTCTCTTCCCTTTGGTTACCTGCTGTGGGGAAACCAGTAACACTGTGGCCCATTTCTTGTAAGCAGATATGTGTCTGGGCTCTCGGTGAGAAACACAGAGCTTAGGGCTTGATCTTCCTAAGGGCAACTACNAAAAAAAAAAAAAAAAAAAGGAAACTGAGAGAAAATAAAGAAGACACAGAAATCAGTGATTACCAAGAATCTTTTTTTCTTTCTGAGAGATGTAAGATTTTATTTTTTTTTTACATGAGAGAATTGTGACAGGTTTTTGTTTTCCAGAAAGTAATGCTGCAGTTTTATAAATTAATGTGTAACAAATAGGAAATAAAAAAAAAATTAAAAAGAAGAGAAATATTAAGAACGCAAATTTGTATGAAAACTTTCATCAACAGCTGTAATAAGGGAGAAGAGGGGAAAATAGGCAAAGCTTTTCTAAGACAGTTCTGAGGGAGTTTACTACTTGTAGTGGGAATACTCAGTTCATAAACAGTTCTGTTGTGTTTTCTTTTTAAATAAAGTCAACACATATAGTCTCTAAATCGAAGTCCAGCTAGTTAGTTTACTTGAGATTCAAATTTCCTAACCTCCTTAGAGATGGTTACAGGGGGGAAAGAGATCTCCCCTTCTATAGGCATGGGAACTAGATGGTGCCAGGCCAAATTCCAGTAGCCCTCTTGCCTGTTAGTTCTGGGAGTAAAGTACCCTAATTTGGGAAGACCTGTGAGCTAGTATCTCTCAGAGCCAATTTTGATGCTCTATAATGATCTGCTTACACCCTCTTTATGACACAGTGCTGAGCTGTCCTCTCTTCCCTTTGGTTACCTGCTGTGGGGAAACCAGTAACACTGTGGCCCATTTCTTGTAAGCAGATATGTGTCTGGGCTCTCGGTGAGAAACACAGAGCTTAGGGCTTGATCTTCCTAAGGGCAACTACAGTAGCAGACTGTACAGACACAAAACCTGAGGGGTTTGCCTTTAAGATATCTCAAAGAAAGACAATTTCCATGAATAATAAATAAAATAAAAATTGAAATACTTAAACTTTTCCTTGGCAAAGGCATGGCAATGGAAAACAGCCCAAGTCAAAAATCTGTCATAAAGCAGGTTTCCTTCTTTATGCCTCTGTAATCAATAGAGAAGTCTACAATTCAGCACTTTATAAATAACATATATGTTAGCCAGGAAAAAGATAGGGATAGGATAACTTTTCTTTCTTTACCTTAAGAGTGAAAGTGTATTGTATATCATGAAAAGCAATATTGTATCCTTCATTTAAAGAAGTTCATCTGGGAAAAAAAAAAAATAGTTTGTCAGCTAGAAAACCACCTCTAAAAATATAGAAACAATGAAAGCACACTCCACTGAAGTTCCAGTAAACTTTAAAATACTTTTAATATGATCCACTGCTTTTTTTTCTTATAAATCATGTGGCATATAATGAGTAAAAGTGGTGTATCAGAGAATGAAGAGCTGGCATTCATTGAACAACTCTGATAATGTCAGTAAAAAATAAGATGTCAAGGAAGCACAACTTTTTTATCATTATAGAACCAATTATCTCTCCATGTTATGTATGTGCAATGTATAAAAATGAGGAAAGTCCTCACCTAGAAGAATTTATTTCCAAATAAAGTATTGATACAGCTAATACATAAGTCTTTGTATGTTAATGAATAAAATAAATATGAATGTTTATGTTTGTGCATGTTTTACTGATGGATAGATAGATAGATAGATAGATAGATAGATAAGTGGCAGTATTTATACACACATACATACCAACACACATATTATATCAGACTGTCGTTTGTATCTTTTTCTCAGCTCCTAATATCATCTCTGTACATGAGACAGGGATCTTTGTCAGAGATTTATTCTGCAAATTAAATGAGCTATAGCCTCTTCCCTTATTTTAATGTACACTTTATTCTCACAGCCATTGCTATTTAAATTTGTTCCTTAACACATGCGGTTCACTTTATTTTACTTTTACTGTGTCTGGACTATTCAAAACTGACACATATAAAAAATAGTGCCATTTCCCTGAAATAGCAGTGCCTTTGTATGTGTGAAGCTATAAATAAACACTGGCAGTTAAACTTCTGTGCTTTTAAACTTTAGCCTCTTTATCTCTGTCACTGTTAGAGGCCCCTATCTGGTCTGCCTTCCTTTTCTGCTTATGACAAAATGCTTATGCAGCAGTAATCAGTCTTGGAACCCTACCCTTCTTTTCATTTCTTTCTTTCTTTTTAATTTCTGAGTTGCAGGCACTATTTTCATTGGCATCTGCTGCAGTTTGGCCAACAAATCAAAGCAGTAAAGCATGTTTCTCCCAAAGCCAGCCTCTCCTCTCTTCAAGTTCTCTATGATGTTTAATCACAGCCAGTTAGTGAATACAATGGCTTGTTCCACTCCTTCTGCATTTGCTACAACCAAACCATGGTTAAAGTAATTTCACATCCTGTTCTTCAGGAGTGTCAGCTGCACCACCAGCATGGTGCTGTGTAAAAACTTGCTGAGGGTGCACTGATCTCACTTTCATTCATGAAGATGTAAAGCAGTATTGGTGTTAGTATGGATCCCTGAGGAACACCACTGTCACTGATACCCATATTGAGACATTGACTGCTACCCTCTGGAGGTGACCATCCAGGCACTTCCTCATCCACTGAACATCTCACCCATCAAATCCATTTCTCTTCAATTTAGAGAGAAATATGTTGTGGTGGACAGTATCAAAGGCCTTACAGAAATCCAGACATTCTTATGTCTTCTCTCATTTACAGATGTAGTCATTCCATCATAGAAATCCACTGGGCTGGTCAGGCAGGACTTGCCCTTGGNCATCCTGTTCTTCAGGAGTGTCAGCTGCACCACCAGCATGGTGCTGTGTAAAAACTTGCTGAGGGTGCACTGATCTCACTTTCATTCATGAAGATGTAAAGCAGTATTGGTGTTAGTATGGATCCCTGAGGAACACCACTGTCACTGATACCCATATTGAGACATTGACTGCTACCCTCTGGAGGTGACCATCCAGGCACTTCCTCATCCACTGAACATCTCACCCATCAAATCCATTTCTCTTCAATTTAGAGAGAAATATGTTGTGGTGGACAGTATCAAAGGCCTTACAGAAATCCAGACATTCTTATGTCTTCTCTCATTTACAGATGTAGTCATTCCATCATAGAAATCCACTGGGCTGGTCAGGCAGGACTTGCCCTTGGTGAAGTTGTTCTGTCTTGAATCTCCTCTCTGTCCTCAGCACACCTTCCAGGAGGATCTGTTCCATGACCTTACAGAGGTGAGGCTGATGGATTGGTCAGTCCTACAGTCCTCTACTCTACTGTTTTTAAAGATGGGTACAATGTTTCCCTGTTTTCAGTCACCTGGGACTTCACCTGACTGCCATGATATTCAGATATCATGGACAACACCTTGACAAATACATCCACCAGTACCCTTAGGACTCTGACATGCATCTCATTGTGTTCCTTAGACTTACAAATGTCGTGTTTCTTAGGTGGTCTTGAACTGGATCTTCCCAGTGGATGAAACTTTGCTCTTCCAGCCCTGGTTTTGTCATTCGTTCATTTAAGAGAGAAATCATCGGTAAAGATTGAGGCAAAGCTTTGTTGAGTACCTCAGCCTTCTTCTCAGGCATTCTTACCAGTTCAAGAGACTTGCTTATCGGGGAAGGTACTCTTTCTTTGACTTTCTTTTTCTGGTTGACATACCCATAGAAGTCCTTTGTATTCTTTAAATTTCTTGCCAAGCGAAGCTCCAACTGCCCCTTGACCTTCCTGATCCCAAGCACCATACCTATACTCTTCTCAGGATATCTGTCCATTTTTCCACTGCCTGTGCATTTGCTTCTTGCCTTTTAGATTTACCAGAAGGTTTTGACTCATCCATGCTGTTCTCTTGACTTCCTTTTCTGATTTATTACACCTGTGGATCAAGACCTCTTGCACTTTAAGGAAAGTGTCCTTAAAGATCTGACAACTCTGTTCTGGCTATCAAAAAATGACTTTTGGAGGTTGTTTTCTGGACAATGCCATGTAACAAATTGACCCATCATTTATTTCCAGTTGTGATCAATAGATGATGCTCAAGAAAGACTGTATAGAAAACAGGATATTGCTTTACTATGTCTTCTTAATGTGCATTTGGCAGTATAGAGACTTTCTGAGCTAACAATAGTGAGTGGATTGCAAAAGTAAGACTTGTTTAGAACATTTCATATTAAATCAAACTTTTGAAACCTTCTGATAATACTGCCAGTGTCTGTAGATGTGAACACTTTTAAAATTTGGAAAACTGATTTTAAATTCAAGGTCCTCGGTGAAGTTCCAGAACTCCAGTGTTTCTGGTTTTACATCTTTGTTCTTGTACTTAATTCAATTGCTTCAGATTTAATTGACTGTAACTGCTCTTCTTCAAAATCTTCACAAGTTAGCTGTAGCTCAGATTCAATTAAAGTTCCCTTTACTATCATTGCCCCTGTGTGCCAGGTTATTGACATATCTGTCAATATCAAACATTGCAGAGGAACATCTTTTTTACATGTATGCATAATACTTTCTGTTTTACCTTTCAGCTTTCTCTTTAATAATATTGATAATCACAATAATAT
This sequence comes from Scytalopus superciliaris, assembly GCA_013400415.1. NCBI lineage: Eukaryota > Metazoa > Chordata > Aves > Passeriformes > Rhinocryptidae > Scytalopus > Scytalopus superciliaris. The sequence goes on from VXBX01000350.1 coordinate 221,151, forward strand.
GAGTTTCTACTTAGGTTTTCAAACTGACCCTGGTGGGACTTTTCACTCCGATGTTATTAGCAACGCAAACAAGTTGAGTCATGACTGAATTTTCTCATGCATAAGTAATAGCGTATCACTTGTTATTGCAAACACACTGCTTTTCAAATAATTAAAATACTTTNTGGAACCCTACCCTTCTTTTCATTTCTTTCTTTCTTTTTAATTTCTGAGTTGCAGGCACTATTTTCATTGGCATCTGCTGCAGTTTGGCCAACAAATCAAAGCAGTAAAGCATGTTTCTCCCAAAGCCAGCCTCTCCTCTCTTCAAGTTCTCTATGATGTTTAATCACAGCCAGTTAGTGAATACAATGGCTTGTTCCCCTCCTCTTTNAATGGCTTGTTCCACTCCTTCTGCATTTGCTACAACCAAACCATGGTTAAAGTAATTTCACATCCTGTTCTTCAGGAGTGTCAGCTGCACCACCAGCATGGTGCTGTGTAAAAACTTGCTGAGGGTGCACTGATCTCACTTTCATTCATGAAGATGTAAAGCAGTATTGGTGTTAGTATGGATCCCTGAGGAACACCACTGTCACTGATACCCATATTGAGACATTGACTGCTACCCTCTGGAGGTGACCATCCAGGCACTTCCTCATCCACTGAACATCTCACCCATCAAATCCATTTCTCTTCAATTTAGAGAGAAATATGTTGTGGTGGACAGTATCAAAGGCCTTACAGAAATCCAGACATTCTTATGTCTTCTCTCATTTACAGATGTAGTCATTCCATCATAGAAATCCACTGGGCTGGTCAGGCAGGACTTGCCCTTGGTGAAGTTGTTCTGTCTTGAATCTCCTCTCTGTCCTCAGCACACCTTCCAGGAGGATCTGTTCCATGACCTTACAGAGGTGAGGCTGATGGATTGGTCAGTCCTACAGTCCTCTACTCTACTGTTTTTAAAGATGGGTACAATGTTTCCCTGTTTTCAGTCACCTGGGACTTCACCTGACTGCCATGATATTCAGATATCATGGACAACACCTTGACAAATACATCCACCAGTACCCTTAGGACTCTGACATGCATCTCATTGTGTTCCTTAGACTTACAAATGTCGTGTTTCTTAGGTGGTCTTGAACTGGATCTTCCCAGTGGATGAAACTTTGCTCTTCCAGCCCTGGTTTTGTCATTCGTTCATTTAAGAGAGAAATCATCGGTAAAGATTGAGGCAAAGCTTTGTTGAGTACCTCAGCCTTCTTCTCAGGCATTCTTACCAGTTCAAGAGACTTGCTTATCGGGGAAGGTACTCTTTCTTTGACTTTCTTTTTCTGGTTGACATACCCATAGAAGTCCTTTGTATTCTTTAAATTTCTTGCCAAGCGAAGCTCCAACTGCCCCTTGACCTTCCTGATCCCAAGCACCATACCTATACTCTTCTCAGGATATCTGTCCATTTTTCCACTGCCTGTGCATTTGCTTCTTGCCTTTTAGATTTACCAGAAGGTTTTGACTCATCCATGCTGTTCTCTTGACTTCCTTTTCTGATTTATTACACCTGTGGATCAAGACCTCTTGCACTTTAAGGAAAGTGTCCTTAAAGATCTGACAACTCTGTTCTGGCTATCAAAAAATGACTTTTGGAGGTTGTTTTCTGGACAATGCCATGTAACAAATTGACCCATCATTTATTTCCAGTTGTGATCAATAGATGATGCTCAAGAAAGACTGTATAGAAAACAGGATATTGCTTTACTATGTCTTCTTAATGTGCATTTGGCAGTATAGAGACTTTCTGAGCTAACAATAGTGAGTGGATTGCAAAAGTAAGACTTGTTTAGAACATTTCATATTAAATCAAACTTTTGAAACCTTCTGATAATACTGCCAGTGTCTGTAGATGTGAACACTTTTAAAATTTGGAAAACTGATTTTAAATTCAAGGTCCTCGGTGAAGTTCCAGAACTCCAGTGTTTCTGGTTTTACATCTTTGTTCTTGTACTTAATTCAATTGCTTCAGATTTAATTGACTGTAACTGCTCTTCTTCAAAATCTTCACAAGTTAGCTGTAGCTCAGATTCAATTAAAGTTCCCTTTACTATCATTGCCCCTGTGTGCCAGGTTATTGACATATCTGTCAATATCAAACATTGCAGAGGAACATCTTTTTTACATGTATGCATAATACTTTCTGTTTTACCTTTCAGCTTTCTCTTTAATAATATTGATAATCACAATAATATGAGTTTCTACTTAGGTTTTCAAACTGACCCTGGTGGGACTTTTCACTCCGATGTTATTAGCAACGCAAACAAGTTGAGTCATGACTGAATTTTCTCATGCATAAGTAATAGCGTATCACTTGTTATTGCAAACACACTGCTTTTCAAATAATTAAAATACTTTTCAGACAATTAAAGATTACAGGTGAGTAGACATTGTAGACTAAGCATATGGTTTCAATTTCAAGGAAATACTTCAGTATGTAAATGAAACATTATTTGTGTATCATATCTATCAATATGATAGACTTACCAGGCCTGCTGTTTTTCTTTGGAGAAATACATTTTTAAACTCGGTTGGCATTCTGTGTATAACAAATCAATTATCTCAAACTCACTTTTTTTACAATATAATGTACCCCATGCTACACTGAGCCTTACATATACGTATGCAAATACAGAAAGAGAGCTATGCTTATTATAAAAAAAAGTAAAACTGAAATCTACACCTTGTATTTGGCTTTGTAGTATCTAAAGCAATATATTATAACATAAACATCAAGTTATACTCCCTTAAAGATGTTCTGGATCTCTCCAACTCTTTCTTGCCTTTCCATTTCTATGTAAGATGTAAAAGTTCAGATGCACAAAACATAAATAAATATTTTGAGCAGGTAATTATCACCTAAGCAGTGTCATAGGTGTCTCATTGTGTCATAGCATGGTACTAGAACATCATCCTCCCACTGTGGATACTTGAGTTTGGGGTGGCATAGTCTACCTCAGTTGAGGTCCTGAGAAGTCAGCAGGGACCACTGAGCTCAGGACACTCCTGCAGAGGATGGAGTGACCAGGGGGAGAAGAGATGAGATCAGATGAGGAAAAGAAAACACAAAGATGAGAAAAAAGTACTGTGGGAATAAAAGTAAAATGCAGTTTTCTAAAACAGTTTGAAAGCAGTCAGAAGGGTAAGCAGTCAGCTTTTAGAAGTATTTCTATTGGATTAATGGAGGAAAAGATAATAGGAAAAATCTGGGTGAAGAGATGATAAATAAGTATTGCATAAAGTAAAGAGAATACAGAGAAATGTAGACAAGTGTAATTTAAAATGTAATTTATAAATCTATTTATCTGTGTTTCCATTAAGAACAAAAGGAATGTAAAACTGATGTCCCTGATAAAAGACAGTTCAGGCTAAATGAACATTTTCTCTGTGTGTGATTTCATACAATATACTTAAGTTCTTTTCATAAGCAAATCAAAAATGTTTATTTATATTTTTATGAAATTTCATTTGGAGAAAAAGGTTATTTCTCTTTGTTTTTGTTTCTTGTCATCTTGGAAGAAATAAAAAAGCAATATAATTGGCAACAGCAAAATTCCCCCTTTTCCAGAGCACCAAGAGTACTTGCAATTATTTCACAACCACTGTTGTTCCACTACGGTGTGTCATTCTTGACTTAAAGTTATTCAGAAAAGCTATTAAGCACTACATAATTGCAAGCAAATTGGAGGTAATAAAGACAAGATCAACCAACATGACTGAGAGGCTGGAGGGATTGATTTATGAGGAAAGATGAAAAGAGCAGCAGTAAATATGTATAGTTTGGCCAAGTGATAGCTGGGGATCGAGAGCTACATAGGCATCTACAAGTACTATGTTTGAAAAATGTTGTCATCAGCAAGGACCAGATACATCCATGGTGTAACTTGAGACTCAAGTCAACTTCAGTAGTGTTACCTCAGGGATGAATTTGTCCATGAGAGAGTGAGAATGAACAAAGAGCTGTTAAGGTAAGTCTGAGGGAATATAACTGAAAGCCATTAGAGTAAAAAGAAAACGTAACCTGCATATCTGGCAAATCTTCCCAGTGAGATCTAGAAGCCTAATGAATTAGTTAATGAATGAAAAGCACTTTGAAGATGAAAAATGCTACTCAGCTACAGCTAACAATCATTACTAAGAGTAGAGCTGAACAAATAATTTGTACTGAATTATACATTCAACTAGTTATGAGCTGGATTTTAAAGGCACCTGTGGGAATTAGATGCCCAACAAACAGGTGATTCACAACAGATTTAGGTGATACATTTCTCTAGACTCCCTTGCAACTACCATCAGAAATATTTGATTAGATAAAAAATACACATCATGTTCAGGGACAGATGCACAAGCATACAAGAAGACAGAAGATTAGGAAATGGTAGCAAGAGTATGTAAGTTTCTTAGATGTGGGAGCTGGTATAACAAATTCACAGGATGCTCAGTTCTGCTGCTTCACTTGTTATGAGTTGCCCCCTGAGGAGAGAGTAACCCAGGTTTTTGTTGATAAATCCCGCAGGGTGGATTAGAGTGAAACAACACTGAATAATCAGTGTTTGTAAATATGTATATGTAGGGTTTATTTAAGAACAATTTTGTTTCAAAGGTAAAAAAGTATGTAGCCATTTTGGGTGTTATCATCCATAGTAGTACCGCAGTATCAAAGCATAAAAATAACACTTAAGGTATTGCACAAGGAAAGGAAAAGAAAGAAAATATAAAAGTGGAAAGATATATATAGTCAACACTCACTGGATCCAGCAATGAATCTTGGTAGTTGCAGCTTCAGTATCTGTTGATTGAAGTGATGGTCTTGATCCATTGAGGGAGGGGGAAGCCCCCCCCCAAAACTCAGAGATTTCATTAGATATTATACACTTCAATCTCAGGTGGGAACACCTTGGTCCTCCCCTGGAGTGCGGAGTTTTAAAATGGATGATGTCATGGAACATGTCACAAGTCTTTGATGCTCTCCAGAAGGGTTTTCACAGCACAGTCATCATGTCAACAAGGACTTTGACATGATGAGAAGGATTATCCCACCTTACAGTATTTGACTCTTCCTTTATCAGGGAAACCAGTTTGTATCTTCAGGTATGCGCTCCCTTCTGCACCTGAGGTAGTTGGACAATGGCACCCACTTATCTTGTCTGAAGGTCCTTTCAAAGTAGACATACTCAGGGAGGGGTAGCCTTTTTTATATAGTTGGATGAGCAGCTTGTTTCTTTGTAGTTTGACAAAAGTCTTTTGGTGATTTTAGCAATGTTTAAGTCATAAACCATTTCAGTCTGACAACTTCATGGTCTACCTCACTTTCTTTCACTAAATCAGATTTTTAAAGGATTCATGCATCACCTAGCAGAATTAAGGATCACAAAAATTTGTCCTTTGGTAATCCTTATTGAAAATGTGTAAATTCATAGAGTAGATTCTGCTGGTGAAAATTAATTCCTTTGCTAGAATTTTGTTGTGTCAATTTACACCATTTGAAGATCTTGATCATAGACATCAAAGCCAGAACAAGGCACTAAGAGTAACCACTGAGTTTGCTTTTGTCTTCAGAGCTCTCCCCATCTCTACTCTTACTATAATTGTTTCAGCATGTTCTATGTTGGACAGATCTAAGTCTTCCCTTGGGGAGTAAAATACAAAACTGAAGAGAAATCTTAACTCTCTCTTGTACTACTGGAATACTAGAAAAGCCAAAACCCCAATCACGTCTTCTGAAATGTAAGGAGTTTGATTTTTATATTTTGCAACTTTTCTGGAGTGGGGTCAATCTTTTAGTGTAACACTCTACAGAAAATAATTGTCATCTCATTTTCAGTGTCCTTAGGCCATCACAATTTGAGTAAAAATAGTAGTGTGTGTGTGCTATGTCTGCAAGAAAAACACAAGGTCAAAGCTGTGATGTTAATTATTCACCAAAGTATTTGCCTAATATGGGACAAATACAAGAAAAATATACTAGTATACAAAACAATAAACAAGTATTGCTATCATATGTCTCTTCAGGCACATAAACAGGTAAAGAAGACAGGCAAACTGTTTCTAGCAGTAAAGCAAACACTTCAGATGCAGTATTATTGAGAAGCAAGGTTCAGTGGTAATGTGCATGGGTATACACATTTGCACTTAAATATTCATGTGAGAGAAAAAAAAAAGTGACCTTGCTTAGGTACGATGCATATTTTGTTGTGGTTCTGTGATCCAATATGGAAGTGTTACTAATTTAGTTATTTAGGGAAATTATTTCTAACTAGGCACTTACTTAGAGAATGTGGAACACTTTTTGTTTTAGAATTGTGTTTCTGACCAAAGACAAAACCTAAAACATTGTGCCTGAACTAGCATAAGAGAGATGGAAAATTAACTGACCAAATATTTAGCATTTATTGTTTACAATCAGCATTACAACTGATATAAGTAAGCAAAACATAAGACCATGGATCTTCAACTATTATATTCAAATGTTAGTGTCTGCATGCTCTGGATATAGTAAAAGTTATAATAAATTAGCCAAAATACCCTTTCAAAAAGGCTTTTAATCTTCTACCCAGAATGAGCAGAACTTACTAAAAAGAAACTTTGTCATTTTGATTACCATAAGGAAATATTTTGTAATAAATTTCTCAAAGAACTGATACTTAGTGATAGAAAAATACTAAAGAACATGATTTTCTAGGCACCGTCTCCTCCCAAAAAAGTATCTGAAGAGTTTAAATGGTGTATAAATGTAGCTGACCCTCATTCCACAGTTCACTGTGGAAGTGACAGTCCATAGCTCAGAATAAATGACTAGAAACCAATTTCTTGGTTTGTTTGATGCTCTTCATTTTCTTCTCTTAACAGATGGAAAAATCCAGCTGAGCAAGAATGTATGCATGTATTAATAATAATAATATATTATTAGTAATATTATTATATAAAATCCTATTAATAACAATTTATTATCAATAATATATTATTACTAAGTAGGCAGTACTACCTACTTGTAAAGTCCTGACTGATTGTGGTTTAGCTACATGATGTTCTGTATTACTGATCTAACAGTAAAAATGTCATAGGTGGTATTAACTCCAAACAACTTTTCTACCCCATGAAGGGAACTGAATGCCCCAAAAGACAGAAAGCTTCAAATCTTCCCATTTACACATGCCCTAGATTATAATTTCCCCTTCCTCCAAGACCAGATAAACTACAGATGATAATATTTTTTGGTTTGATCATAGTGTCAGCATCTTCAAATATTCTATCCATTTCTATTGATTGCAATGATCAGCTTTACAAGTCTCTACTCATTTATTAAGTACAAGTGTCATTAAGAACATTGGTGCATATCATGCAGTGTAATTAAGATACCAAATTACACTAAACAGATGTCCTCTTCTGAGCTGTTTTCCTCAATCGCTTTCAAAACACAGGCACAAATTCAACTGTTCTGTAGTAAATGCCCTACCTGTGCTGTAGCTATTTCAGACTCTTCTTGCTTTTCCTCTCCTATTCTAAGGAAGACTCCAAACTGGCCACTTGTCAGAGTGATACGAATGCATTTTGACATCAGCAGGACATAGAGACTGGGGTCATTTCCCTTGGCTTTTCCAATTACACAGCTTGCTGCAAGGAGCTGAATCAACCATGAATGTCATTCTGCTCGTACTGGCCGGGAGGGTGCTCTCTGTTCGGCCCTTGGCATTTAACCATGTTGAATTATGAATGTGCTACCAATCTCACTGTTTGCCTTGGAGCTGGAAAGGATGAATCACAGGGACCTTTTTGAATTAGATTTTAAAGTGGACCATGCAATTTCTATCCCCACCACTCTCTTTTTTTTTTTTTTTTTACCCGTTTT
>VXBX01000350.1:269042-283100 GCA_013400415.1 Scytalopus superciliaris
CGTTGAGTGAGCTCTTTTCCACACTTACAGAAACTTCTAAGAAACTCTCCTGCATTAAAGAGGCTATGTAAAGACCAAGGTTCAAAACATGGGAAAAAAGAAGATTCAAGGAAGTTATTCTACAAGTATCATTTTCTGAATATCATGCTGCAAATATGTTTCTCTCAAGGCACTTCTTAGGAGCATAGACACCTGACTTGTTACTGCGTAATCTATTTTGGAAATTATTCAAATAAGAATTCTGTACAGCTTCACAGAACACATAGATTGCAAAATTCTTTTCAGATCTCAACTTATAAATATNNAAAGCTGTCATCTACATGCAAAATCCTTCCACATAAAAACAATTCAACATGTTCTAGTCTTCACTATTCCATCAGAAAATAATATAGACTTTAAAATGAAAAGAACTCTCAGAATAAACAAAAAAATTAAGCTTCAATTAATCTTTGAAGATCATCTAATCATCTCACGAACACAGAAAGAGCTGCAAATCTCAGTCAAGCTGCTCAGTTTTTCTTTCAGACAAGTTTTGAAGACGCCTAAGGATGAAGACCTTTCTCAAGCAACCTGTTTCAATGTTTAACGATTTTTATCATGATGTTGTTTACTGTTCCCTTACATACAAAGAAAAATTCCCTTGCTGTATTTTGGGACCATGGCTTCCTGTCCTTTTTGTGGATATCTGTGACTGAAGTAAAGTTCTATTGTATCTATCATGACTATAGGTAAAGGCTGGACGAATACTCCCCTTTATCCTTCTCTTTTCCAGACTAAAGTATATGCAATGTACTCTAGGCTTCTGTTTTGGTCATCCTCTCCTGAACTCACCTTCAGAGGAAGTAAAGGGACATCTTTACTGCACTGGTTGGTGTGACCTACTCCCCAGGAGGAAGCAATGCCATGAGCATTGCCACTTTGGATCCCACCCCCCGAGTCCTTTCGTTTAAAGCCTGTCTCACCAAACTGGATTCTAATTACTGACTACCAGTCTTCAGCTTTGACATTTCTTGTAGTTTTTCCTCCATGTTGTAATCAAACCATTCAACCCACATTCTGCACTTTGGTTAGAAGGAAAGTTTTTCTATGAGAAACTTTGGGAAACAAATTCAAAAGCCTTACTGTAAGGTAAGTAGCATTCACTACTCTCCTCTTGACCACTCATTTCATCATAAAAAGCAATTAAGTTGGTCAAGCATTTAGACATCATAGATATGTGCTACCTGTTCCCTTATCCTTCAAATGATTGGCAATAGCTTCTTGTGAGGGTTTTACTCCGTAATTTTCCCTGTGGAGGAGATGAAGTTGTAGTTCCCTGAATTATCTTTCATATCCTTTTCAAAGATAATATGACATTTGCCTATTCACATTCATAGCCATAATATTTCAAAGATGCTAGAGAAGAGCTTTACAGTGATATCACAGGTCCTGTCAGAACCTATGAATGGGTCCAGTCACAACTCAAGGACTTTCATGTAGCCCATTTATTTATCCTGTTTCTTTCTCAGCTCTACTTTTCTATGGGTAGTATTACTCTGTCTTAAACTTTGTTAATAGGTGTTGAAACCTGTGATTAGTCTTTGTGAAGACTGAAACTGAGGCAAGCATTGAGTACTTAAGATTTTCCTGTAGTCTTCAGCACAAAGACTCCTGTCCTTTCAGCAGCACGCCCATGTTTTCGTGGCTCTTCCTCTTGCTGAAAGTATTCCTTTCTCTTACTGACATTGGCCTTGAGATTCCTCACCAGTTTTAACTCCAGCTGGGATATGGCCTTCTTAATTCCATCCTTGGATGCCTGGGCAATGTTTCTGTATTATTACTCATAGTTCCACATTGGGCTAACCTGGTCTCTGGCCATGCCTGCCTGTTTTGTGTAGATCAAGATGGATCATTCTGGTGCTTTGAGGACACTGCCGTTGAAGATTTTATCTTTCAGGGCAGACTTCAAGCTTCCACACATACCAGTTGTCTAAACCTACTGTCCTGAAACACAGGGTCTTTATATTAGTAATACTTTCCTTTTTTTACCCTCAGTGCTAACTCATGGTCACTGTGGCAGAGGATACAGCTCTCACATTTGTGTTCAGTTCTGCTTTATCCAAACAGTGAATCCACCTCTTAGGTGGACCATTCACCATCTGCAAAAAAATTAGTTACAGCAGCCTAGCTTAAGTTTCTGTGTAGCACTAGTCAGAGAATTTCATGTTTGACTCCAGGTTTGATCTTAGTAACTTGCCTTTGATTAGAACATCTTTTCTAGAAACACACTCAGTATTGGTCTGAGGACCAAAAAGTGGTAAATAAGCCACTTTTGTGCAGTTTCTCTTCTTCATTAAAAATATATGTTTATTTTTTTATTTGAATTCACCTGATTTCAGCTTTCTAATGTAATCGATCTAGCCTTTTCTACTAGGTTAAAAAATCCATTGTTTTTTCTTTTTTTTTTCTTATAAAGGTGCTTACATAGAAAAGCCATGATAGTGTAGTAAAAATAGATGATCAAGTTTTCATAGTGGGAGAATATCTTTTAATAATTTTCTGCTTTCTGGAACTTGGAAGTGTGAAAACTTTCAGTAAGGAGAAAGAATGCTGACTTCTGATAAATCTAAAAGTTTGTCTAAAGGCTTGAGCTAGTTCATTCAGGTATTCACTGAGGCAATTCACTCATTCCTTGGCTCTATTGTATATGTAGTAAGCATTACGGTGGGCCTCAGGTAAGACTTGAGCTGGAAAGTAATATTATAGCCTTATCGGAAGCAAAGAGTGTAGCTTCTGAAACAATGACTTTTACATAGTGAGTATGATAAATGAAAGCATTTTCCTCTTGTTTAAGAAAGTAGGTTTTTATGAGTTTATTGTAGGATATTTAAAAGGATGGAGAAATCCTTTATTTGAGTTTGTAAATTTTATTGGCACCAGTGTTCCCATCTTCTTTTTTTAATCCTGCGATTTATTGCTTTTTATTTCAAAGCAGTAAGAGCTCGAGAGAAAACTCTCAGCACAATGTGTCAGACTTTTCTGCACAGGTATAGAAGGGCTTTTTAGTTTTCAGCTTCTCCAGTTTGGCTGACATGTTAAACCTGGCTCCTTATGTATCTGTGCTAAGAGTCATTTAAACAAGGGACTTTAAACTTCATCATTTTGGAGGGTTTTGACAGATTTGGTTGTGGTCGGTTTTTTCCCCCCATAACAATCTCTGTATATTCCTTTGATTTAGGATTTATGAAATTAATTTAGCTTCAGGTCTTTTTAAGTTTCCTTTCTCATTATTTATTTAGGCTATCTTTGCTCAGTTCTTTCCCCTCTTTAGGAGGCTTCTCTAGTTTTTGTGAACAAAAATGTTATTGTTTTAAAGCAACTTTCAACTTCGGAGTTCAACATATTAAAGCATTCTCAGAATAATGGATGACAGTTTTCTGAGTGTAATGAGTCTGCCATTCCAACTGATTTAATGTTGTTATTGTCACAATTTAAAGAGCCATTGAATACTTCTAAAATTAACCATTTTTTTGTTTCACTTAATAATATGAACATCAACTATGATTTTTGCTGTGAATGCTGGTTTTTTTCACCTACACATTATAAAAATAGAAGGGTTATTTTAATTCCCTGAGCTTTTTATATTCAAATTTATGTGTTAGTTTCTTGAGTGCAAAGTTTAGCATAGGACAGGTTTTTTTGAGTGGGAAAAACCAGGTAAGACTGGCGGAGCAGAATAGAAGAGTATGAGCAGTTCAACTGAAAGATTATGCTGACTCTGGAGTCTGGTCCAGGGCTTTTTGCCATCAGTGGGCAGCTGCTTCTGAGTCAATGGACTGTGATTTGACTCATGAAATAAGGATGGAATCCTCTACAAACATCAGTGGGTGGGAGCATTACTTACTTCTGGAGTGTGCTACCAGCACACTTCTAAAATGGATACAGAGAAGAAAATGTGGTGTGAATTTCAGTTTCTGTCTGTAGGTCACTTCACTTGCCACTTCTCACACAGCAACTTTGATAAATTCATAGTAGTACAAGGCATCAACAACCTGAACCAAAGTATATTCAATTAAATTAAACAGAATGTGAAAGGAAAAATGTTTCTATATAGGTACATGAAATGCATTTACTCATTGAAGGTTTTCTATCTGTACTAACTGTCTGGGTAACAGTCCAGAATCCCTCCAGCATCATCATTAAGAAAGAAGCATTTCTGTAAGGTCATTCATGCATTCCCAGAATGTCGTGGCAAGTATAGGTGTAAGTCTTATATAAAACTTATTTTCTATTCAATATCTGAATGGAATCAAAATGATCACTTAAAAAGAGATGCCAAACTTGCTATGTCATCCCCCTTAAACGTTTGTTGTATTAATTTTTTCTTAATGGAATGAAGGAATCCTTTTATTCCCATCAGACTAAACAGATCATAAAGTGCCATGAGCACCAGCAAGCTGGAAAGTACTCTATTTGACCTGGACCACATGGACCTTCTAATCATGATAATACAGCTCTAACTTACTGTCAACACTTTATCTTTTCCTAGTGGGTGTCCTTCTGCACTGTACCTGCAAATGGGTGCTGATTGTGTTGGACTGAAGGACAGGATATTTTCTTCAAAAGCAGCAACGAATTGACCAACAGAATTTGCAACTGTTCGCAAAGTAGTTCCTGCAGCTATGACAAAATATAGTCTCCAGTTTTACTGAAGCTGTGAAAAACATTATGTTGACAAGACCTCTCTGCTTCAAACACTTAACTTTACTTTGTCACTTAAATTATCCATCAAAAATCACATTTTCTAATGAGCGCCCTTTGATGTCTTGTTCTTAAACTTGAGTATTTCAGCATCCAAGGTGACTTCAATGAGGAAATGCACTTAAATTATTGTTCATTTGAAGGGCTTTTCGTGGACAGGGTGATTATCTCATCTTGTCAGGGAGGAGGCCAGGGGTTAGCTTTTGCTCTATCTTTGTCCTTTTTCCTCCATCACTAGTTCCTTACTCATTCTCTGCCAGAATACAAATCAAGGCAATGATGTGCGTTGGATAAAATGTCCATCATCTTTCTGGTGTGCACCTCTATCAAGCTTTAGTAACCAGATCTGTCTGTAACATGGAAGCACATGTGGTATTGGTACAAAAAAATCGTGGTGTGAATAATGTTAGTGTATGGGTTTCTCAATTTCCACAATAAGGTTGAGAAAAAAAACGACCCTGTCCACTTTGATAGGTAACAGCTAAAAGGAAGTGTCCCACAATTCAGGTTTTCTAATCCAGATACTAGGGCTACTTATTTAGATATAAGTGCAGTAGTTGAGGGTCTTGGAATGCTCATCTAAAGTCTCAAAAATAAGGATTTTCCTTTGATAGTCAGAGGCTTTCATTTGATTTTGAGCAAGTCATCTAAGTCCAGTTACTGACTTTATGTAATTGTTATCTCCCAGTAATTTCAGTGTCTTAAGTATTTTGTATCTTATGATCCATGGTATTTCTATTCGATAACATGTTGTTTAAATAGACATTCAGAGACATTTGTTGATAAATATCTAATAAAGGTAGATAACGACAAAATACCAACCAACAAAGCTAAATTTATCATACACTTATGTGGTTTTAATCCTGAGTCAGGCACAGACTTTTACATAAATTCCCAAATTACTGAATTTTGGATCTTCAGTTCCTACCATCAAGTCCTAAACTAAAAATCCTTAATACCTTGCTGGTACATGTTTTACAAAACTGTATCCTACTTAAATGAAAAATTGAATCAGAGAGCAGTAACTGCAGTCTACATGACTTTAGATTTGCTTTCCAAATACTTCTGTATGGAAGGTTCTCACCATTTTTTTTCACTGTTACTGAGCTAACAAGAATGATACTATAAAATACATTGAAAGTAGAAACAAGAAAACAAAAGCCCCTCATTAAATGAGGAGAGCAAGTTAGATAACTAAAGGATATTCTGGAAAACAATCATCTCGATAAAAGGTTGGAAGGATTAAAATTCAGTTTTGGAAAAGTGACTGAGGTGAACTGGTTTAAAAGGGGTTTAAAACATGGCGCACAGATTCACTCTTCCCCTACCATCCACCACTTTTCTAGAATGTGTTCATCTACCTTCTAATTAAATGAGCAGGTTTTGGTTGCAGGCTTGGAGTTAATGTGGTTGTCTGACAAAAAGAAACACATTGAAGTCTAAGGAAAAAAAACAAAAGAACCCCCTATCTCCTGAACTTTTAAACCAATAAACTTTATATTAAAAACTGCCACAACTTTATTTCAAATTCCAAGAGGATTGAGGTGGTTTATATATATTTTTTTCCTTCTGACTTGACTTTGAAGTTAAAAAGGTCATACTTGTTTCACCTGCTCACTAATGGCTCTGTGGCAGTAACTATAATTGATTGTAAAGTTTGGTGGGGTTTTTTGTCATTCTTCATGGATTCAGATCCTGCAGATTAGAAGCTTCGGGGATTATCAGGCAGCCACAGTCAGAACTGAAGAATTATCAGAGGATAATCTTGTACTATTGCAAACTCCCTGCTATTAGGTATCATCCAATCGTTCATTCAAGGAATAGTTATATATTTGTTCAGCTGCTCTGCATTGTTAAAGGCTTCTTCATTCCCTTTCAAATTTGCTTTCATGAACTGTATAAGCATTATACATGGTACATAATAAGTCTCTGCTGTAAAGAAAGAGCTGATTCTTTTTAATTTTATTTTTATTTAAACCAAGGTCAAGGTTGAAGAATCACGCCCACACACAGAATTTAAGATAATAAAAAAAGTTATTTATAACTTTTCCTCTTAGTTTCCATGAGCACACTTCTCTCACTCTCCAAGTTACACTTCTAGGTAGAGGGCATCTACCTCAGATGCCTAACAGAGTGGATTGAGAGATGTGGAAATGAGGGCAAAAGACCTGAATCTGTTAGTTGCTGGTTTTGCTGCATCAGGCTGGCAACTTCTGTAAGAGGGGAAATTCGAGTAATCCTGAAAGAAGACAGCCTGCACTTAGAAACACAGAGGAAGAGGGTACCAAACTCTGTGTCTTTGGATAAATCTCCCCCTTACCTTTTCTTGTGATGCCAGCAAGGAAATGGTAACAGAGAATTAAACTGAAACATCTTGGTGACTGTACTGAGTTGTTCACTAAGAGATTGATGATTTCCCTTCGCATGGATGTCACTGATGACACAAATTGTAGGGCCAAGAGGAATAAGGCCTTGACATTCTAGAGAAAACCCCAGGCAGTGGTGGGAACAGGTTGAAAAATGACACCACCTGGACTAATTTTTAGGTCATGAGTAAATGTGAAGGGCTGAACACTTTCTGAAAGGCTAGAAAAAAATGTCAGCAAGACCTGTCATTCTCTTATGCATGAAACTCATTGCACTTTTACACTGGAATGGGCAACAGCAGTCCTACATATTTTGAAAACTCATGTTAAAAATTCTCATCTCTCAAAATGGGCACCAATCTAACATGTTAATGTGTGGCAACTTTAGAAATTATCTTCATTAGCTTCACTGCTATAACTAACCATGTATTTTCTCAGTATGCTATAATTTCTAGGAACAATATTATAGCCAAAATAAAATTTAGGTCATATGTCATACAGGCCAAGAATACATATGTGACCAGTTACAGGGGCTCATTTAGTGGGATGGAATGATAGTAAACTGCCTATTTTGTGCCCTTACTTGTGTTTACTTATGAAAGGCAGCTTTCTCATTTGTGGGAAAAATTGTTTCACCCCTTTTGGAAAGCATCTATCAACAAAAGTTGTCTATGCACCAAGTGAGAGATTCAAGAGTCACATCTCCTTTACTATGCTTAATTTCTAACCCTCCTCCTTAATATATGCAGGGGGAAAACACACAACAGGAACATTTCTTGGCTTGCAGAAGTTTCATATCTCCAAGCAAGATAAGTTTCCAAGAAAATTATTTTCCCACCTGAAATTTTGGGCACATAATAGGCTAGACGTGTGTTTGTCTGTCTGTGAGTGCATGTTGTATCCCGTGGTGTCCTGGTTTTGGCTGGGATAGTGCTAATATTTTTCTTAGTAGCTAGTACAGCAGTGCAATTTGGATTTAGTGTGAAAATACTGTTGATAATGCACTGATGTTTTAGTTGCTCAGTAGAGATGACTGTAAATCAAGGACTTTTCAGTGTCCCAAAGAGCAAATGCACAAGACGTCAGGAGGCAGCATGGCCAGCAGAGCTGACCCAAACTGGCCAAAGGGATATTTCGTACCATTGGGCATCATGCCCAGTGTATAAACTGGGGACAATCAGCTGGGAGTCACTGCTGCTGGGGGACAGGCTGGGCATCGATCAGTGAGCAGTGAGCACTAACATGTTGTGCATTATTTGTTTCTCTTGGGCTTTATTCCTCTGTCTATCTATCTGTCTATCTATCTATCTAATTATCTATCTATCTTCATTATTATTATTGTTACTATAATGAAGATTATTAAACTATTCTTATTCCATTCTCCCTATTGTTTGCGTGGAGGGGGCTGAGTGGCTTTGTAGTAATGGCCAGCTGGGGTTTAAGCCATGAGACATGGGCATGTCAGCACATGGTTGCACAAGGAATTGGGATAAACTGCTAGTGTCTCTCATGAAAACACATTTTGTTTAATCATAATAAATGAGAAAAATACCTATTTCGTGCCACAACTATTTTCTTGGAAACAACATTGTTCTTTGTGGGAGCTTTGACACTGAAAATCTAAGTGGAAAGAGAAAGTTCCCAGTATTTATTTGTCTATCTATTTCATGGACAACTTTCCAGTAATTAATTGCAAAAAACAATCTGAACCCTTGAAACAAAAGAAAAGGCAAAATTGTGAGTCCTCTGAGGGTCTACGCATTTTTTTAGCTTGCTAACACAACCCCCTTGATGAGATTTATAACTTTTCACAGGGAAGGATCAACTTCCCTTCTGAAAGTAGTTTTTGAATGGAAAATTATTGCTTCAAACCAAGTATACAGAAGGGAGGTAGATGTCTGGACTCACTTATCTGGTTGACAAGACTTAAGTGCTGTCTATACTCAATGGATCAGCTAGGAAATTCAGTGCATTCAGTACTGACTGCTAGGAGCCTGCATTATATAGGTGATGCCAAGAGGAGAGGATGAGTCCCATATCAGCCTGAGGTATATTGAATATTATTCTGGGCTTCAAGGTCTATAATACCTTTCCTGAATTTAGGCCATTCTTTTAAAAATTTGTTCCAGAGCAGATGTCCCTCCCACTGTAAAAGACTGGCAACTGCAGGTCTTACTTGAAGTGCAGAATGGACATGGGCAGTAAAACGCCTGAATGGACTTAAACTTCTTTTTTCTGGCATATGACCAGCTATGTGCTTGTGAATAAAGCCTGACAATGGAATGGCATGCAACTATTTCTAGTCTGGGAAGAACAGTTTGTCTGCTTCCCACTGCTCTGCCTGGCAATTGTGTGTGCTTCCTCTCTGTTAAACAGATAATTTTTACACCTTTTTTTTTTTAAATTTATCATTATAAGCCTACAAATACCATTTTCCTGGATCCATCCTTTCTGTTCAAGCTGTTGAACTTTTCCATTTCATAAAAACATATCCACTGGTCAAGGAAGAGAGAGTTTGACAAAGGAGAATGATCAATAGACTGAAGCATCTGTCATAAGAGAAAAGGCTGGGAGGACTGGGACTGTTAAGCCTTAAGAAGAGATGGCTTGTAGGGATCTAATCAATGTGTGTAAATTCCTAAAGGGAAGGTTCCAAAAAGGCAGAGCCTTTGGTTCCCAGTGACAGGACCAGAGGAAATGAACACAAACTGAAATACAGTAGTTTACTCCTGAATATCAGGAAATGCTTTACTGTGAGAATGACTTAGTACTGGCACAGGTCATACAGGGAGGGTGTGGGACTTCACCCTTGGAGATGCACAAAAGCCATCCAGACATGGTTCGGCAGCCTGCTGTAGGTGTCCATGCTTGAGTAGGGGAATTGGACTCGATGGCCTCCAGAGATCCCTTCCAATCTCAACCAGTCTGTTGTTTTGTGTTTCTGTTTATCCAGAAACATCTTTTCTTAATTGTAGGTATCCTTCACTTTTGTGAAAATTGTGTGACCAGATTATAAATGTTGCAATTTATTTCTTTTTCTGGAAAAAATAATTCAAGCTATTAGTGTGAAAGACCTTATGAATGATTCATTATCAGTGTTTGATGCTGGTTAATTACATTGGTTATACAATATAATTCCTCCTCACTAACAGTTTGACCCTGTGCGGAATGTCTAGGGAAAAGAGTCTTAAGCAAGTAAACCTATGCACCCACAACTTTCTAAATCATATTTCCCCCACATAATCATTCTGGAGCCCTACCCAGAATTTCTGTTCCCTTTAAAGACCAAAAATTTCACTCATTTGTAGAGCTGAATGCTACTCAGCATATGAGCCCAACAGGTTGACAGGCAGACAGGTAGATAGACAGACAGAGTGAGTGATTAGGTATTTAATTCTCTCTCATTCAACTCTCAAGCTATATAAACTCTATATAAACTCTCCCAGCTCTGCTTCAGCACATGTAAAATCCTGGCTCAGGAGTGAATGTTGAGTTTATTGTACGTAGATCACAGATGAATATATTACAAATGCAAACAAATATAAAGGATAGATACTGAATAATTGCCATGTGTTCTCTTGACTCACACCTAATGTAAGTGAGATCACTTTGGTCCCTTGTTTCCTGGCTGTTGTTAGTTGTATTTATTTTGTTGCTTTAGCTGTTATTTTGTCAGCGTCAGGTGTTCCTTTGATTAGCACACGGCATGTATTCCCCTAGTCTGTTTCTTTTTCGACTAGCTCTGTCATAATCTGTCAGGTACATTATCTTTTTATATGTAAAGGTTGTTACAGAGATATTCAATAAGCAGATTTTTAAGAAATCAGATGTATATTTTTAATTTAAATACATATATATGTTTTAGCAAGGGGAAATGGATACATCTGACACTCAGACAATTGTGATACAGAGGGCTAGGTATGCTCAGTGCCTTTTATACTCGCAATAAATGGGAAGTGATGTTCAAAGCACTGAAAACTCTTTCATCAATTGTTTAGTCACATTATGGAGAAGATTCTGTCTTATATCTTACCCCTTCTCTCTACTATCTCAAGTGTCCCCTATATGCTGTATTCCTGTTTTGTACCTGGTGTATTGGGATCTCATTACAATAGGCAGTGGACAGAAACAGTGCCTCAGAACTGAGGGTTTTGATATGGATCATGGCAGGAACTGTTCTCATCCTGAAACAGGGATTTTACTGATTTGGAATCTGCATCTTCAAAAAAGTCAGCTCTTTTTTAACACTGATATAACAGAGGTTTGTGAAAGTCAGTCCAGGGTATGATCTCTTCATGGTCTGTGCAAGGTCTCTAACAAAAACTGCAGTTTGGGGAGGACTTCTTACATGGAGGTGGCTAGTTTCTCCATTTTCATCCATGGAAAAGGAAAAAAGAACAATAAGACATATATAAAGAAAAACCCAAACACAACACAACAAACCCCATGAGCATTTTTTTAAAAATTCTTTTTCTCTTCCAGAAATTCTCTCACTAATATCAAGGCTGTTGTCCTCTGGTGAAAAGGAGTTGGTGTTACAGCCTTTCAGTGGCCCTGGATATGCTCAGAATGTTATCCCAGTGAAAGATAACTTAAAGGGATGGGTAAACCCATAGCAGTTAGAACGAGAAAACTACCTCCAGGCTTGAATTTACCATTGGATTATGTCAAGAAGGTGTGGTAGGCATTAATGTAATTTAATTTCTTTGATTTTTTTTTTCTTTTTAATGATAAAGAGACATTTTGGGGGTTTTTTAGAGTTTTGTGGTTTGGGTTTTTTACCTATTCAGGATGTGCCTTGAATTGTCTGAATGCTGAGAGAGATTAATAGCAGAGCAAAGCCCTATGAGTAGGTGAACAGATAACTGCATGCACACAGACTTCTGCAGAAGTCAGAGAAAATTCACTCATCATCGGTATTCTTCCACATTCACAAAGGACTGGAGCTCTATTGAGAGTTTTGGTGACAGCAGCAGAAGCTCTTGCACTGAAAAACCCAAGGAAAGAGTTAACAGAAAGCATGCCTCCTCTCTCCAGCAGCCTTGAGCAGTTGGTGCCTTTGCCATTAAATATTTTCACATGTAGGTTTTCTATTTGCCTTGAATTACTGAAATACACTAAGCACATCTCTCCAAGGACCCAAAGCGATGGTGTAATAGGTTCCTGCTAATAGCTTGAAACTATACAGCAATCTAGTTTTAAAATACAACACAAATCTTTATCTAAAAGCACTAACACCTCACTCCTGTGTTTGCCGAGTATGTTTTCACATTTCTTTTTGCAATGCCTAGCAGGGAGGGGGTGGGTGGTGGGGAAACAGCTACAAGAGAAATGATGCATTCCAGGCAAAGAGCCAATTTAAAAAGTCTGTTCCCTCCAGTTTGCTGTCACTTGTCACGGTTAAACAAAACATGGAATAGAAAAAGAGAAATTGGCTTCAGTGTAAATGTCAACATTCTGATTAAAGCAAACATGAAGCATTCACAACTCTTGACCAAAAAAAAAAAAAAAAAAATTAAATTATGAAGGGTATGCAAATGAGGCCCTTCGTCTGTATGATTAAGGGTATATATGAATTTGCATATTCTCTTTATACTATTAAAACTAATTTAACAGAACTGGGTGCTCAGGAACATGCAGGCATCCTTTTTCAGGGATTGAAGCTTTTCAGCATGTTTGTGTAAACTGTGTGAATCAAAATGTAAGTGCATCTCCAGGTGTGGGTTGTATGTGTTGGCTCACCCTTGGGTTATGCATATGCGGGCAGGTAAATGCACATTCCTCACTTTTTTCCACTCTTGTTTATATGTAGGAAAACCAGAATGGTTCTTGGCTTCAGGAAGATCTTCCACTTTCAGTATACAAATATGTGAATAATGCCCTCAGTTAACGTCAACAGCAAAAAGAGACTTCTGAAACAGGAGAAAAGTAAGACTTGGAAATAAAAACAGAATCTGGAAAGCCAAAAAAGAAAAATAATAATTAAAAACAAACAAACAAAACCCCCCAAAACAAACAAACAAACAAAAAAACTTCATCACTTGAGAATACTTGAATTGTGCTGTTTTCCAAGAAGGATAATGGAGCATTATGAAACATATATTAATAATTTAAACCTGGGTAGGATATGGTCCCAGTTCCTCTGTATCTTGTTAGGTACAGATCTTGGAAATTGAATTGTTTGAAATGTGCTTTTGCAGAGCTCTCGGCATGCACTCATAACATAAAATTTTAAAGCAAGTGTAATACATTTGAATTCCATAATTAAAATTAATGGGAAAATGAAAAATAAATGGCCTGCCTTGGTCCAGTTTCCCTTCTGTAAGATATATTTTACTGGTATGCCTTACTGTGTATGTGGTGTGTTTGTGTGGTACACTTAAGTTTGGTTTATTTTCTTTTCTTTCTTTTCCATACGGATTTCTCTACATGATTCTATTTGCACCTGTGTTTTCAACTATTCCCTCATTGGTAAAAATGCAAATAAGTGAAAATACTACATAAGCCACCAGACAACATTCCTTAACCAGAATTAGAAAGCATTTCTACTTAGACAAAGCAGAGTCTGTGCACTCAAAACATGTTGTTCATTACTTCAGGACACTAACTACTACCTCCTCCCTACTCCCTCACCTTAGAAAATATATGTACAGTAAAGGAATCTGAGGATATTACTACAGATTTATTTTTAATAACTGCATTTAGAAACGTAAATTCTGTTTTAAAACCTGTACAGGAAATTTCAAGAAGGGAGTGAAATAAACTAGGCATGTTGAAGGTGCATGAGGGTTTATCTCGGTTGCTAAAAGCAATGCCTGCCTGCATTTTATTTGTTTGTTTGCTACAAGAAGACTACAGTAATGGGTTCAGCATAGCACTTAACAAAATCATCTCATTTGTCCCCTGTGTTCATCTTCTAGGGATTAGCCTTCTCTTTCTTTCTCCTCCTTTC
>VXBX01000350.1:283760-304087 GCA_013400415.1 Scytalopus superciliaris
TATATATATATATATATATATGGGTCTAATAATGAATTTGATGTTGTTAAAACATGTTTGGCTGTCTAACTCATCACCTTTCATGCACACAAATGTTGAGGAGTGTATTCCCTACAGTCTGAGTACTTAACCAGCCATTATCAGCATTTGTCATATACAGAGCCCATAAGGTACCACCACAAAGTCATGGCCAAGATTCACAACTTCTATATGCTTGAGCATTGCAGATTGCCTCCAACGTCAGTATAAGGAGAGCCCAAAATTTTATAGCTACAGATCAAACCCTTCCACCAACACAGTCATTGTAGAAGACCACCAGATCAGGCAGGCAGGAAATAAATNGTAGGAAAACCAGAATGGTTCTTGGCTTCAGGAAGATCTTCCACTTTCAGTATACAAATATGTGAATAATGCCCTCAGTTAACGTCAACAGCAAAAAGAGACTTCTGAAACAGGAGAAAAGTAAGACTTGGAAATAAAAACAGAATCTGGAAAGCCAAAAAAGAAAAATAATAATTAAAAACAAACAAACAAAACCCCCCAAAACAAACAAACAAACAAAAAAACTTCATCACTTGAGAATACTTGAATTGTGCTGTTTTCCAAGAAGGATAATGGAGCATTATGAAACATATATTAATAATTTAAACCTGGGTAGGATATGGTCCCAGTTCCTCTGTATCTTGTTAGGTACAGATCTTGGAAATTGAATTGTTTGAAATGTGCTTTTGCAGAGCTCTCGGCATGCACTCATAACATAAAATTTTAAAGCAAGTGTAATACATTTGAATTCCATAATTAAAATTAATGGGAAAATGAAAAATAAATGGCCTGCCTTGGTCCAGTTTCCCTTCTGTAAGATATATTTTACTGGTATGCCTTACTGTGTATGTGGTGTGTTTGTGTGGTACACTTAAGTTTGGTTTATTTTCTTTTCTTTCTTTTCCATACGGATTTCTCTACATGATTCTATTTGCACCTGTGTTTTCAACTATTCCCTCATTGGTAAAAATGCAAATAAGTGAAAATACTACATAAGCCACCAGACAACATTCCTTAACCAGAATTAGAAAGCATTTCTACTTAGACAAAGCAGAGTCTGTGCACTCAAAACATGTTGTTCATTACTTCAGGACACTAACTACTACCTCCTCCCTACTCCCTCACCTTAGAAAATATATGTACAGTAAAGGAATCTGAGGATATTACTACAGATTTATTTTTAATAACTGCATTTAGAAACGTAAATTCTGTTTTAAAACCTGTACAGGAAATTTCAAGAAGGGAGTGAAATAAACTAGGCATGTTGAAGGTGCATGAGGGTTTATCTCGGTTGCTAAAAGCAATGCCTGCCTGCATTTTATTTGTTTGTTTGCTACAAGAAGACTACAGTAATGGGTTCAGCATAGCACTTAACAAAATCATCTCATTTGTCCCCTGTGTTCATCTTCTAGGGATTAGCCTTCTCTTTCTTTCTCCTCCTTTCTTCCATTCCTTGCAGAACAACTATTGTCCTGCAATTAGCAGTCTGCTTATCTATCCAATCTTATTATTTGTCCATGTAAATGATGGATAAATATGTATTTGATATTTTCTAACCAGTCTTGCCAGTAAAATTGCACTTTTACAGTGATCTGTAAAAAGCCCCTGCCCTCTTCATTCTTCTGACCTGGAGGCATAAGGTCTTAGGAGCTACAATAATTAGCATATGGTCGAATGCTGCAACACATCTCATGTCTTATGTATTGGATTTCTAAGATCCCTTAAACAGTTCCACATTTTTCTTTCTTGTAAGAAGACAGTGTTGATTTCAAAGCCTTTTTAACATGGCATTAGTCTCAGATGTTCTATATTCCTTCCCCAAAATTCTTGTTTTACTAGCATATTTTCCCCTTTATGAAGGGTCATGGAGAGAGAAGTGCACTCAAGCAGGGCAGTGAACAAGCCAAGCTCACAGCCTGAACAAGTGAGACCTGGTTGCAACAATTGGATTCTTGAAATCTTGCAGAACTCCAAAGACCAGGGGATCTGCATGGGGCAGGTCTGGACACAGGCAAGGAAGTCTGATAGACTGACAAAAGTTTAAGTTTTAGCCATAGATGTTAAATGGAATTCTATCCTGTAGGCACTGAATAAGAACAGAAAGCTATAGTACATTTTTTTTCCCCTAAAATATCACCTTCTGCAACTCTATCCAACAGCAGTGAGATTATTCCCGTGCTTAAAATAAACCTGATTTAGACAGACTCTAGGTTTAATCACTGATTCAGTAGTCGTTGCAATAACATCTTCAAGTGGGAAGAGGCATAAATATAAACTTTCTGAATTAGACATCTGTAATATCCTTCCACTGACTACAAACAATAAGTGAAGAGCTGGTCAAGCAGCAAGAGGAAAACTAAAAGAATTGTCTGGCCATCTGTCTGAAACCAAACCAAACGCATGGTTTTTATCAATGGAAAAATAAATTATAGGACTCAGTGAGATTAACTGCTGTTGTAGAAATCATTATCTGCCCTTACTTCACCACCATAAACCAGATTACAAAAATTCCATCAGTACAAATTAATTATGGTGAAACTTCATCACAGGCAGGTGATAAACTACTGCTTTACAGAGTAAATGAAGGTGTATGCTTGTATATATATTTGTCTGTATTTTTTTCCCATGTATGCCTGACTAGTCATTCTGTCAGGGAAGATACAGGCTTATCTCACATTTTAGTTTCAGACACTATGCCTATTCTTACATACTCATTTTATTCAGTTCTAGAATAATGAATTCTGAGGTTGAGATTGTATTTCCCCCTTTAAATATATTAAAAAATGAAAGAACAGCATACATGGCTTACATTTCATTAATAATAACTATGTCTGTAGAACTATAAGTGACTCAACAGTATATATATATATATATATNAGTATAAGGAGAGCCCAAAATTTTATAGCTACAGATCAAACCCTTCCACCAACACAGTCATTGTAGAAGACCACCAGATCAGGCAGGCAGGAAATAAATTCTTTAATATATCACTCAAAAATTGAGAAACTTTGAAAAACCTCATCTAGTAGAAGGTGTCCCTGCCCATGGAACAAGGGTTGGAACTAGATGACCTCTAAAGATCACTTCCAACTCAGAATGGGAGAAAGTAAGAAAAATACTTATGTATCTAGGTGTGTAAGGAAAGCAGCTCTGGTATGAGCCAGTTATGATAAAGCTGTTCTCTAAAGGGACAGGCATCAAAGAGAAGAACATTGATTTAACCAGCTAAATAACCAGAGACTAAGAGGTGACAAAACTTTTCTCTGTAAGTGTAAGATGGTTAATGTGGAGACAAAAGCCAAGGCATCTTCAGTAGCTGCACCTGCAAATATATCCAAGAAGAGCTCAGAAAATATCTTTTTCTGTTTCTCTAGTTGCATGTAATCCATATATATGTCTGTAGCCTAAACCGTGGAAAATGTGTGCAAACAGCTCTTAACTAAAACAAAACCAAAACAGTCAGTCTCGTGCTTGGGGTAAAATATATCTTATCAAGAAAACAAGCCCAGTTCATGTGAATGCATGTGTGAAACTGTGTATGCAACTGAGCAAATGCTCCCTTAATTCACATGTTAAAATCCTATGCTTAAAGACTTCCAGACAACATTCAACCAGCAGAAGAAAAGTGGGAAAAGAAACAGAAGCATCAGGATGAAAATACAGAGTAATTCAAAAGGACAGGAATTGTATTAGGTTAGTTCATCAGTCACTGTGTGGGACCAGTGCTGTTGGAGGGGAAAAAACCAGCTAAACAATTTCAGGCAACATAAGATTTTTCCTTCTGTCCTAAGATAAGGATTAACACACCACTGATCTAAGCAAGTGTTTATTCAACTTCTTTAAAAATGTTGTAGAGACCTCACAATGTCATTTGACAATGTTTCAGAGTTTAACTTTTATTATTGTTGAGAAAACTTTTTTTTTTTTTTTGTATCGGTAATCTTAGGAGAATGAAAAGGAAAAACAGAACATCAAACAGTTATTTATAAATAAAGTGAAAGTAGGAACAGCAGAGGTAAAGAATTGTTCAGATTGATGCAGAGATTGAAAAGAACAGTACAAGAGGAAATAAATGAACCTTAAAAATGTGCTACATCCTTCATCACAGAGTAATGGGCTGAAATTCTGTAATCTGTGGAGTCTGAATTCTATCTTTGGTTTTCATCTAAATTCTAGGATTAAACTTTAGTCATGCATTTATTGCATTTCTGGATGTGGAAGCATGATTTGGCAGGGTTTTCAAAACAAGACAAACAGCAATTAAGCTATATCTAAAATTTTTGTGCATAAAGACCTGAACAGATCATATTGAGAGATTATCTATGTACATATAGATGAAACCCTAGAAAATGTGACTGACACAGAAGAACATCAAAACCAATATCAAAAGTAATGCTGCTGCCTGCCAAATGAAGCCACAGTATTGCTAACTTGCTAATATGCAATCAAAGTTGTTTCAATGCTATCGCTGCTGTTGAAGTAAGAAGACCTGGAGTAAAACCCAGTAATAATAAGACTGAATGTAACAGCCTTAACAAAATATACATCACAGGTAAAGGGCAGGAGAGATGAGAACATGGAAACAACATGAGGACTCTGCCTCATCACAAGACAAGTGCCTAAAAGGATTCTCTGTCACTGACTACCCTTCATAATTTACTTTAGTCATGATTAATCTCAGACTGAGGTGTTTAGACCTGGTTAGTTTTGTTTTAATTTTTGTTTTGTTTTGTTTATTTTTTATTTGTGAAATACATACTTTGAAATTATGAGACCCACTGGAGGAAAAGAATCTTTCTGACCCTGCCAAGTACTTGTCTATACTGAAACTTTTTCTTACTAACAACATATTTATGCTGAATTCTGAGGATTAAAATCCTACTGAAAACAATGCAAACTTTTATTATTTCCTCTTTTCCTCTTAAGTGCTTGTGGAAATAGTAGATGAACAGGAGACTCCCACTAACTTGCAGAAATAATTAATTCATCTTAAAATTGAGATCAAGACATTTATTTTTGAAAAAAAAAGGGGGGGAAAAAAACGGAAAAAAAAAAAGAACCCATATCACCATCAATTCTTTAAGTGATAACACACCAACCATTTTCAATGGGACATTGTTTTAAAGTGTCACACATTTTCTTGCTGGACTGACTTTGCATTTTTGAGTTCCTGCATTCAGGGGCACATCCTGTCTGCATCCTCATTCCACCTCAGATAGATACTCAGGAGTACAGTGCTCCTTCACAGTATATGGCTTCCAAATAGAGGTCGGATGAAAGTCCGAGCATAGTCTAGCAGTTTTCTGATCTCTGTGATGATATGAGAACACCAGGGCAACCATTAGCATAGTCCTCTGGGTCTTTTTAGACCTGAAGACAATATTACCCATATCAGGAATAGACAGACTCTGATTGCTGTTCTTACCCATGTCTAAACCACAGATATTTTCCAGTTTTAAGTGCCTGTATGAAGTTATTTAAATCACCTCCTTGCTTTTCTTTCAGCATATTGCATAAGTTTAGTCATTGCTGGTCATAGTGTAGATTTAATTTTCCAATCTGTTGTCTGTTTTCAATTAGTATATATGCAATTCTGAACTAATTTTGATACTTCAACATCCTGAATCATGAACACTAAAAGTAGACATCATATTCTAATGTCAACACTTAAAATATGTTATACAGAAAAGACAGCTCACTGTCTTACCTGTACTTGATAGAGTTTTGGTTTTTTATTCCCATCAAAAGAAAGAATTTGCATCTAATGTCTCACTTACTGTTGGATACATCTGACTGCATTGCAGGACCTTTTATAGAATGGATTTGATTGAACTAATTATCTCCCAACACCCTAAAATGTTCTTCTTGGTTCCCTGTTTTATAGAACAAGACTTTGCTCCTCAGAGGTATGGTTTACATCTTTGATTTCCTATTACAGTTTTTTCCTTAAAGTGTATTAAGCCTCATAAATCTCATTTCAACCATTTAAAATTATAATTTCTGAAGGCTAGACTGTCTCTTAATAAATGACTAGCAATGGTTAAAACATGCTGGTAAATATAGATATATGGTACTTCATGAAGTACTGATGAACTTTGCTAAAAAGGGGAAAAAAGGAGCCCCACAATTTTCTGGGATTTAAATATTTTGAGGTTGTATTTTTAAAATTTCATTAAATATCCATTTTAAACTTTTAAAATCTAAAGAAATAAAACTGAATCCTACACATTCCCTTGATATAGCATATTTTGCAAACATTAGGTAAACAATTAAATAGTAAGAAATAAAACACTTTGGAGAGGTCAGCTATATTCTGTCAATGTAACTGTTGCATTTACCTGTACAATATGAAGACTTCTAAAAATATTTAAGTTCAGAGTTTACCTTCTCCATTCCTGGGCACAGTTTTAACAAATTAAAAGTAGCAACACTTATTTTTGTGAACTCAGCACTTGTTTGCTTTGCAATGGAAACTTGTGGGTTACTCTACTCAGACAGTGCCAAGTCCATCTAGTTTTGTAAGTAGGCTGTGACCCTGGACAGAGCAGATAACAAAGGATGATATATAAAACATGAAGTTAGCAGTCATGATACCACCACTGAAAATTCCCACAGCAATGGAAAACAGGAACTTCTTGACCCACAGATGGTTTTTACATACTTTTTAAGCTGTAACAGAATTTTCTGCTGGAAACTCAGCCAGTTTTTCCTTGAAATTATGGAAACTTTGGGCTTTTATGCCAGATAATTAATTGTTAAATTTAATGCCCTATGAAGAACTATGTCTTTTATTTATGTTTTGAACCTGATTCCTAGGTTTTCTTGAGTGCATAGATTACAAACTATTTGTCTTTTAAATCTAATGGGTGAAACTAGTGTGAAACCTTGATCTTACTGAGTAGTTTTCTTATAAAAACATGGTCTTTAACAGTGTCCACTATAACTGCAATTTTTATTTATAAGATACAAAACCAGTATGAACACATGTACAGCTTAATATTTCATTTTATAAGAACAAAGGATTAAAAAGTCATTCACTTTCTTTGTTGGTACTATCCCTGTTGTTAGGAAAGGGGAAAGTGGCATATTAAAATTAGACACACATTTCTTCAACTGGTACAAGCAGGTCTCTTTGAGACGTCAATATTTTATGAACTGGTTTGCCTTGTAATTGGGAAAGCTAGTGATTTAAAAGTAAAATGACAATCAAGCAGCCAATGTGAGAAATTAGGCAATGTCCATTATATCAGAGATGTGCATAATTTATGAACTCTGAATTTCAGCAATGAAAATAAAAAGTCTGATTGTCTTAGGGTCTGATTGAACCCAGATGAAGTGTTTTTCCAGTGATATTGGTGGCTTGCAGATCAGACCCTTTCTGTTCAAATCAGGAGTTACCTGAGTCTGTTGGTTGTAGAGTGAAAGAGCCTGTGGGTTACATGAGGAGTGGAGATTGCTGTGGGCATTATGATCACAAAATTACAGAGTTGATTCTTGGAGAATTAATGAGAGGAGTCAGCAGAACTTTTGCCTTGGTCTTCT
Organism: Scytalopus superciliaris; assembly: GCA_013400415.1. Classification (NCBI taxonomy): domain Eukaryota; kingdom Metazoa; phylum Chordata; class Aves; order Passeriformes; family Rhinocryptidae; genus Scytalopus; species Scytalopus superciliaris. The sequence goes on from VXBX01000350.1 coordinate 291,345, forward strand.
GGAGGGCAAACTTTGGCTTGTTTAGGAAATTGCTGATGGAATCCCTTGGGAGGCAGTCCTGAGAGACAAAGGTGCCCAGAAAGGCTGGACATGCTTTAAGAAGGACATTTTAAAGTCACGGGAACAGACCATCTCCATGTGCCCAAAGGCAACCTGGCAGTAAAGATCACTCTGACTGATCAGAGCTTTGGCTGGAACCTGAGAGAAAGAAAGAATAAAGTATATCGCCTTTTGGAAGCAGGTGCAGGCATCTCCAGAGGACTGCAAAGATGTTTTGTGATTGTGCAGGGAGAAAATTAGAAATGCCAAAGCCCAAATAGAACTTAGTCTGTCTACTGTTGTAAAAAAAAAAAAAAAAGAAAAAGGAAAAAGTATAGAAGGAAGGCTAAGCAGATCCTCAATTCTTTATGGGATGCAGAAGGAAAAATAGTGGCAAAATATTAATAAAAGGCTCAGGTACTTAATGATGCTACCTTTGCCTCAGTGTTTATTAGCAAGGCCCCTTCTCCACAAGGTACTTGGTCCCCTGAGCTGGAAGCTGAAGGTGGGGAGAAGAATAAAGCCCCCATAATCCAAGGGGAAACTTGCTGCACTCTGTAGACATTTATAAGTTTGTGGGACTGGAAGGGATGCATTCAGGGCTACTGAGGGAACTATCAGAAGAGCTCGCTGACCCACTTCCCATCATTTCTCAGTGGTCTTGGTCAACTGGAGAGAACCCAGTGTCCTAGAGATTGGCAAATGTGGTGTCCTTTACAGGAAGGGTTAGAAAAAGGATCTAAGGAATGATAAGCATATCTGTCTGATATCAGTGCCAGGGAAGGTGATGGAGCAGATCATCTTGAGTGCCACCATCTGACAGGTACAGAATAACCAGTGTCGTTCATGAAAGGCAGGTCCTGCTCGGCTAACATCTCTGTCAATGACAATAGATGAAGGAAAGACTGCAGATGTGCCTGCCTGGATTTTAATTAAACTTTCTGCATCATTTTTTACAACATTCTCCAGGAGAAACTGGCTGTTCATGGCTTGGTTGTGTTCATTGTTCCCTGACTAAAATAACTTGCTGATGACTGGACCAAAGGAGTGTGGTGAAAAGTAATATGTTCGCCTGGTGTCCTGTCACCAGTGGTGCTCCTCAGGGCTCCGCATTGGGACCACTCTTGCCTATTATCTTTTTTGATCATCTAGATCAGTGGGTCAAGTGCACTGTTAGTCACTTTGAGGACAAGACCAAGCTGGGTGGAAGTGTTGATTTACTGAAGAGTAGGAAGGCTCTGCAGAGGGATCTGGACAGGTTAGATCAATGAGCCAAGGCTAATTGGGTGAAGTTCAACAAGGCAAAGTGCCAAGTCCTGCCCTTGGGTCCTAACAACTTCAGTGAAATTCCTTGCGGACAGAGAAAAGCTATCCAAGTTTTATGAAGCTGAGAGAAAACAGTGGTCAATTAGAAATAAAATCTGCCTCTGACCATTCCTAGTGTTCAGGAGCTTCAACAGACCATCACACTAAATCCCACAGCTTTATTTTTTGCATATTCAACTCAGCTTTTGTATGCCATGGGTGCTGGTTAACAAACTGTCTGGATAGCCATGCCTAGACAGTGCTGGTGAATCCAGCTGAGGCAGCTCACAGCGGTGTTCCCCAGGGACCGGTACTGGGGCCATCCTTTTTTAATGTCTTTATCAAGGACCTGTACAAGGAGATCGAGTGAACCCTCAGTTGGTTTGCAGATAACACTAAATTGGGTTGGAGAGTTTATCAGCTGGAGAGCAGGAAGGCTCTGCCTGGAGATCTGAACAAGCTGAATCAGTGGGCAAAGGCCAGTTGTGTGAGGTTCAACAAGGCCAAGTGCCAGGTCCTGCCCTTGGATCATGGTAACTCCCTGCAGCGTTCCAGGCTGGGGGCAAAGAGGCTGAAAAGTGCCTGGTGGGAAAGGACCTGGAGGTGCTGGTTGACAGTGGCTGAACATGAGTCAGAGTGTGCCCATGCTAGCAAGAATGTCAAGGGCACTTGGCCTGTGTCAGCAGTAGTGTGGCCAGCATGACCAGGGCAGTGACCATCTCCCTGTTCTGGACACTGGTGAGGCTGTGCCTCAAATCTTGTGTTCAATTTGGTCCAGTCATGACAAGAAGGTCATTGAGGTGCTGGAACAAGTCCAGCTGGGGAAGGGTCTGGGGAAGAGTCTGATGAGGAGCAGTTGAGGGAGTTGGGGTTGTTTAGCTTGGAGAGAAGGATGCTTAGGGACCTTCTTGCTCCCTACAACTGCCTGAAAGAAGATTGTAGACAGGTGGAGATCTATCTCTTCTCCCAAGTAAGGGGAGATGCAACTAGAGGAAATTACCTCAAATTGTGGCAGGGGATGTTTAGATTGGATATTAGGAAAAATGCCTTCACTGAAAGGGTGATCAGGCATTGGAACAGGTACTCAGGGCAATGGTTGAGTCACCATCACTGAAGGTATTTTAACGACATGTAGATGTCATGCTTAGGCAGATGTCCTGGGCTGGAGGTTGGATTTGACGAACTCAAAGTTCTTTTTGAACCAAAATGAAAAAGAAACCTTGCAGAACAGAGAAACTAAAACATCCCTTACATCTACATGAAAAAAAGCTTTGGAGAGTTCTGTTTGTTTATTTGCTAGTTCATTTAATTGCTGAAACATTTTAATTGAATCTTGTCTTTGAGAATTCCTAATCTTCAGTGAAAAGAGAAGGAAAAATAGCTACAAAATTACAGAGCCATTATAGTCACCAGTAAGTGTAAACAGAGACGAGTTACCTAAACTAATGCTTAGTTGATCTATAGTCACCAAACATCATCAAAAGCTATTAACACATACTTAAGGTATTTCTTATCAGCACCATACTTAGTTTAGGGCTTAGTTTTGACCATGTGCTGACATACAGTCATGTTTAATACTCTACCCCTGTATCAAGNTTTCCAAGAACCATGTATTAATATACATTTAGATCTATCTGTCCTGCTAGCTATAACTATATCTAACCACAATAAAGCAGTTGAGCTCTCTCAAGTGTTATGCCTTTAAGTTAAACTTTATTGAAATAAAATAAGGAAAGAACAATACATTTTGCATTCTTCAGAAGTCAGTGTTCAATAAATACTAAGTTTTGATCGATTGATACAGTGTCATATTTGACTAAAGAGGTGGGAAAGTTGCTACTGTTGCTTTGTGCTGGCTAGAAGAAGAATGCACTATTGATTTTATATGTTGGATGGGCTGTCAGCGTACAGTGCATTGTTGATTTTGACTTTTATAGCCAACATGTTTCCTTTAATTGGATCATTTGTAAAAGAGAGGAGGGTACCTGTTCCCTTCTGACAGTGACTGATTACAATCATTTCATGTTTGTCAATATTTGATAAACCCACGGTTACCCAACAACATGGCTGAAAGCAGCATCTTTATGCATTTGCTTGTTTCCCCTCTTTCCTGCTTCTGATTTCTGTCTCAGTGTAACCAAGTTATGCCAGCAACTCCTTCTTTGTCATATTTTTTTTTCTTTTTTTTCTGAATAGTTCTCTTAAGTTCTCACTTCTTGTGGAGGAAGATAAAGAGAGTGAGAAAGAATAAGAAAGTTTTTGAGTCAACATCACTGCCAATATCTCTTGGTAACAGAAAAGTTCTGGGCATCCATTTATGCCCTTGACCTTGCTGGTTTCATGGCTATTTTTGATGATAGGTGCAGTTCTGTTACCTTGCCACTGAGTTTTCCACTCTCTAATATGCTGAAACAAAACCCAAGATATCTGTATCCTGTCTAAAACCTTTGTTGTCCTTCTTATTTTTTGCCTTATTCCCATTATTATTATTAACTGGGTTTTTTGTTTTACCTTTCCCCTCCCTCTAATATTCTGAATACAAATTAAAATATCNTAGAATGACAAACACAAATTCAATTTCAGCAGAATAATCATGTCTTCCTGTATTGATGAAATCTCTGCGGAATAAGAAAGTTTTCTTCCACACAAACATACTTCAAAAGACAGCTAAATTTTAGTGCAAACAAAAGACAAAGGAGAAAATAGGGGAAAAAAAATCTTATAAACCTGCATCAGAAAGACTTTTATTCCCATTCAGATAAAGAATGTATATGCAATCTATTTTCCAAGAACCATGTATTAATATACATTTAGATCTATCTGTCCTGCTAGCTATAACTATATCTAACCACAATAAAGCAGTTGAGCTCTCTCAAGTGTTATGCCTTTAAGTTAAACTTTATTGAAATAAAATAAGGAAAGAACAATACATTTTGCATTCTTCAGAAGTCAGTGTTCAATAAATACTAAGTTTTGATCGATTGATACAGTGTCATATTTGACTAAAGAGGTGGGAAAGTTGCTACTGTTGCTTTGTGCTGGCTAGAAGAAGAATGCACTATTGATTTTATATGTTGGATGGGCTGTCAGCGTACAGTGCATTGTTGATTTTGACTTTTATAGCCAACATGTTTCCTTTAATTGGATCATTTGTAAAAGAGAGGAGGGTACCTGTTCCCTTCTGACAGTGACTGATTACAATCATTTCATGTTTGTCAATATTTGATAAACCCACGGTTACCCAACAACATGGCTGAAAGCAGCATCTTTATGCATTTGCTTGTTTCCCCTCTTTCCTGCTTCTGATTTCTGTCTCAGTGTAACCAAGTTATGCCAGCAACTCCTTCTTTGTCATATTTTTTTTTCTTTTTTTTCTGAATAGTTCTCTTAAGTTCTCACTTCTTGTGGAGGAAGATAAAGAGAGTGAGAAAGAATAAGAAAGTTTTTGAGTCAACATCACTGCCAATATCTCTTGGTAACAGAAAAGTTCTGGGCATCCATTTATGCCCTTGACCTTGCTGGTTTCATGGCTATTTTTGATGATAGGTGCAGTTCTGTTACCTTGCCACTGAGTTTTCCACTCTCTAATATGCTGAAACAAAACCCAAGATATCTGTATCCTGTCTAAAACCTTTGTTGTCCTTCTTATTTTTTGCCTTATTCCCATTATTATTATTAACTGGGTTTTTTGTTTTACCTTTCCCCTCCCTCTAATATTCTGAATACAAATTAAAATATCACTACAGAGAGGTCTGGAGCTCAGGGAAGAACAGAGATGTGTGCACAAAGCATTGCTATAAATTATTTGAAGAGAATTCATGTTGGTATTTTAATTGTGTCTTTGATGCTCAGTTCACAGATGGCTGATAATTTCATCTGATGTACTGAACAGTTCTATGTTTTACTCTTGAAAGAGAAGATGTATTCACAAGCCAGACTCAATCTTTGTTCTCTCCTGCTTAGTAAAGCAAAACCTCTTTCATTTTCACCTATGTTAATTAGGACTAGTATGTAGATATGATGCCATCAGGGCAGGAAAATCTTCAAGGCACACAGGGCTGTGAGGTGGAGCAAACAGTCCTGGCCATAAATCTCACATGATCTTCTCACCTTTAAGAGAACCTCTTCATGGCATGTTGGAAGTACCTTGAATGGGACAGAACACTCACATTTGGGAAGATCCAAAAGAGGCAGCAAACACCTGTGTTGTTTTGCCTCTCTGGAAATCTGGTTTGCAAATGGAGCAGCTGCTGAGCCTTGCCTGGGCAACTGCCCTATTAATGAAGGGTGATGGACATACTTCCTGCAAAAAACACAGAGGCAACACCTGTAGGATTTATTTTCCATGCAGCCAGATGTGAAAATGTTGCAGAGAAACACGCTCACTATTTTGTAATTCATTTGCCTATCTCCTGGGAAAGGTGAGGTGTGGTCTGCCTGAGGAGAGTAAAGTGGAGGAACCGGCTCCCTCTCTTCACCTGCTTTGTTCAGAATACAACACAAGCAGTTGCTGTCCACTGGTGTTCCCAGGAGATGAGTACAGAGCATAGAAAAGTCTTTCTAATTCTATGTTAAGTCCTCATTAGAATCCTGGACACCTGAAAAAACAAAGAGAAGGGAATCAGAGGCACATGCATCTACTTCAGATTTACTTTAACACAAGCAAAGGGGGGAGAAGAGAGACTAGCTTCAGAGATTAAGGGAACAAATGAATTTGAGCTACTGGCATAGGTGTCAGAACAAAGTCCAAGGCAATGTGTGCTTGGAAACAAGACAGCTTGTTTTTGTCCGAAGGAACACAAAATAAAGCTTCAATGTGACAGTATAGGTAAACCAACAGGTCACCAAGCAGCAGATGAAAAAAGAGGTGAGCGTGAAAAAATATTCTTACTTTCCCTTAACTTCTTTTTGAATTAGAATATATTTGTCCATCAAAAATCACAGGATATTTAAGGCAACTGGGATCTTGTGGACTTCAAGACACCAGGATTAGTAGTCTTCTTTACTAGAAGTGAGTCTGCAGCTGCCTGTGTGTGGGCTTGGCTGGTAAGAGCAGTGCACATGTGAGCCCAATAAACACATCCACTAGTGTACACCTGTGCACATCACTTCACCCAGAGCAGCAAAGAAAAGAAGCAGTGCCTTTATCAAGCACACCCACACTGAAAGACCTTTCTAATGTTAACAGAGGTTTCTAGTCCCTCTGCTGTCCATGCTCAGAATCCAGGTCCTTTGTGCAGTCACCAGCTTATGGCTTGCATCTGAAGGCTGCTCTCCTCCTGCTCACTGCTTACACCAGCCTGAATGTTGTGAGCAATAATCAGGTGTAAGACTCTGCCAGATAAGCACTGAGCAGGTACTTATTTACATACCACCAGCTCCTTTTATTCACCTTTTTCCTCCATTTCCCCACAAGTTTTCTGACCTAATCCAAGGGAATAGCCTGAGGTTGTGTCAGGGGAGTTTTAGGTTGGATGTCGGATTGATTCTTCACCCAGCCGGTGACTGGGTGCTGGAAGAGGCTCCCCAGTGCAGTGGTCACAGCACCAAGCCTGACAGTTCAAGAGAGTTTGAGTGATATTTTCAGGCATAGGGTGTGACTGGGGATGGTCCCATACAGGGCTGGGAGCTGGACTCAGTGATCCTTGTGTATCCTTTCCAACTCAACATATTCTGTGATTTCCACATTATTCTTGACACCTGTATTTTTCTCTTGCAGTCCCTTCCCAAATCAACAACTTACTCCTAGATACATTTTTCCCACTGGTCCCAAATTTGAGAATTTCACATCAAAAATTGGTGTTTTTGTTCTTGCTACTAAATTAATCTTGGTGTGAGTTGGTAAGAGTGATGGACTTGAAGACTATTCTCAAAAATATTGCCAGAACTCCCCTGAAATTTTCTGTGAGGGATGGCTCTTTCTCTAAAACACTTTCCTGCCTGCCTGTGAAATCCAGCCATCCCATCATCAAAACTGTAACTTTTGTCAGCTTCTCACTCTTTGATTTTTTACATCCAGCAATCACTGATGTCACATCCAGTAATTTCTCAGAGAAATAAATCTTGTGCCAAGGACCAGTCATCTGCCTACATAACTTGATGGATGAAAAAGCTTCCTTCTTCCTCACCACCATGACCTTTGCTTCTTCATATATATTTACATATATAGGTGAAGAGATATCTATATGAGCATATATATATATATATGGGATATTCATTATTTTTTCATCAAAATATGTTAACATTACAGTATTCATACTGACTGCTTAGTCAAAACAGTTTATTTACTTAAAAAAAGAGAATTATACTCTGCCTCAGAGTTGAAAGACTAAGGTAACTTCCTATTACAGACAAAGACAGAATTAGTGCATAGGGTTTTGGCTACTTGAATGTGCAAATTTGACGTTAAATCTCCAAAGTAGTAGATTTAAGTGTTTAAATTGATCTGAGGCACAATTCTCTCCTAGTAAGACACAAGCTTTCCTATTAATTAGAACATCTCTTTAATCAGAATGGTTTCCTGAAGAAAAGTGCTAAAATTATTGTTTTGTAAGAGAAATGAAGACCACTTTATAGGACAGAAGTCATGGCAATTTTTAAATCACTGTTTGCATAGGAGCTCGAAGATCATCCAACCTTGCTTCAGACATCTGCAGTGTAGACCCACAACATATATAACTAATCATTCTTAATGATCATTGGAAAGAAAAAAACACCTCTTTCATGAAGGTTTGTAGGAAATCTACATCTACTTATTCTCAGCTCAATTTATATTGTAGTTTTAGAAATCTACATTAAATTGGACACATCCATTCCACAGTAAGTGATTAGAGAATCATGGAATCATAGAATAGTTTGGATTGGAAGGGACCTTTAAATGCCACCTAGTCCAACCTTTCTGCCATGGTCAGGGACATCTTTAATTAGATCAGATATTATGGATCAGACATTATTAGATCAGGGTATTAATACAAGAGTAGGAGATCCAATTTCAATTCTCTCCTAAGATTGTGTCTTGGGATGAGCGTTCTTCAATCCTTTTACTAAAACTGGATACCTTCAGATAAAATTAAAAGTCGAGAGAAAGAGAATGACGTGTAACATAGTTTTTTAGGCAAGAAGCTGGTATGTCAGGATGTTGGTTCTAATCCCTGTTCCCCAAACTGGCTTTGTATTTCACAGGAACAGTCATCAGACCAAATGTATCATGTGGTCAGAAATACTTTTTTTCTTGTGGCCCTTACACATCAATGAAAAAACAACTGTAATACCACCCTGAAGTCACAAAGGTTTCCTTATTTCAGCTTCTGTGAGGAATGTGCACCTCAAAAATTCAGATCCTTTTATACTTTTCCCTTATAAACTGACATTTTATTTGTTTGTTTGTTCATTTGTTTGTTTTCTTATTTAAATACTATCTTTTGAATGGGAAATGCTGAAAAATATAACTGTGTATTTCTTTTTGGGCATGAAGAGGAGAAACTAAACACAGTGGAAAAGTGATCCCAGCACACACCACATGCATGTTTCCTACCAATTTCTCAATTTCTGTTCAGTTATTTCATTTTTGCTTGGTTGGTTGGTTTTGGTTTTGTTTTGTTTTGTGGGGGTTTGTTTGTTTATTGGTTTGTTTGTTTGGGTGTTTTCGTGTGTTTGGTTTAGGGGGTTTTTTGGAGGGTTGGTTTTTCTTTTTGGTTTTGTTTTTTTTTGTTTTGGTTTGGTTTTTTTTCTTTGGAGGCAAGGGATGATGATAAAATATTGACTTCTGAGATTTTGTTTTGGGTCTACCTATAAGCAGAATCCGAATAAGTGTTCATCACATTCTGTGAAGCTCAATAAGATGCTCAGTCAGTCTAGTGGCTCTCACGTCCTGCACTGCATTACCATCTCTATTAAACATACCATTTTGTTAAAGATATGTATCCAAAAGAATGATTCCAATTAGGTGGTGATCATTATGAATGAGTGCCTGCTATTTTTCCCAGCAGTATCCATTTGTGTCAGCTGAAGAGAGAGTTCCATCTCCTATTAATTTTTATCCCTGATCTTATCCCTGCCACGGCATTCAGGTTCCCTCATCCATTTTAGGTCCTTCTTATTCATGCCAATATCTCTAACCAAAGTATGCATGGCTGCTAATATCACACCTTAATTGGGGATATTAGCAAGATAGCCCAGCTTTAGTCTTTCAGACAGCCTGGGTGAAATTTCTATGGGAACGGATTTGCAAATCACCACATGCTTGCCAGAATATTCTTTCAGAAAAGCACAAGTAAGCCTGCACACACACACTTTCACACATAACCTCACATAAACTCCCCCACATAGCCTTCCTTTTAAGGGCACTAGTAATTTTTATTCATTTCAACAGCAAGTGTGAAATACAAGCTTGTCATCTCCCTTTTGTAGTACTGCAACCCAAAATTATAAATGGGTTGACATTTATGGGAGACCAAAATTTAATGTCATATTGGTAGTGGGTATTGAAAATGTTTTGATATGACAGATGAAATACCTGCTGCAGAAGCTTTTGTTAGACTTCAGCTAACTACATCTGGCTAGAGGGAAAAAAAGGCTGCAGACAACTAATTTTAATGGCATTTCATTACCTCCTTTCCCCTATCCCACCCCAAAATACTGTAGGACTCATGTCTTTGGATCAAGATTTTAAAAACTGTAACCACTTGTCAGCTATGTGTGAAGTCACCTCCTCAGCCTCCTGGTAATTTCTGGTGACCTGTGCACAATATTCAGTGTAGACTGAGCAAGACAAGGTAGACCACATGTGGCAGATTGGATCCTGAGACTTCATTATCTGTGTTTCAGAATAGTCATGGTACTTGGTCAAAACCTATAGCTCTTCAAATTGAAATTGCTTTAGAAAGATGCTGCCTGTAGTGAGCTTCGGTCAGAACATGTTTGCATGAAAACAGTCTTAACCAAACTTTATAGTTAAAGTTCTGTAGTATCTGCTAAATTGGGACTGAAGTGCAATTTAGTCAGTCAGTAGCCCTTAGCCTAAGTTTTCTGATAGTCAGAAACAGAATGCAAATACTCTGAAAACTTGTCCAGGGATATTTTTTCAGTTTTCTCCAGAGAATCAGTGCAGCAGTTACTTTCTGCTGATGGTCATTTATTCAGGTACTTACCTGACCTGCTTCTGTATTAGGAATAAGATGAAAAGTCTCGTGGGACCAGTCAAGAACCAAGGTAGTAAACTAAAAGAAATTATAGCGAACTAAGACATCTGTGTTTTACATTTGAGACTAGCTCAAAATTATTTTGAATATTGACTGAGAGCTCTGAACACTGTTATTTTTAAAAATCTGAACTGTTCTGTCAGTTCCATGATCTTATAAACATATTTCAAGACTCTTCATAGAAGGAAACAAGACAGAGAAATGTACAAAAACAAAGACTACATTAAAGTTATCCAGTCAATTTTCCCTGGAATCAAGGCAGGCTGTACTTTTTATTTAGTTCGATGGAAGTCCAGATTTGTAATTATTAGGATGTCAGCAAAGCTTTCCTCCCTTTTTCTTTTTAAACCTTAGTTCTTTCACATTAATTCCTACAAAGAATATTTGGAGATGTAGAACTACACTAATTATGAAATCAACTCAAGTCCTGCTATTAGACAAACTTAATCTGTCGATCACAGAGACATGGGGATTAATGAAGTAAAATATGTCAATTCTACCTAAATAGATGGCATGTCCTAGATAAGATAACTATGAACACAAACTTTCAGCTGTCTTTTTCTGCTGAATTTTACTTCTCTGAGGATTTGAGGTTTGGATTTCTTTTCTAAACTGTGCTGAATTCCTCCATCATGAACTGTAGCTTGGGAAAATGCTACGTGAATAACTGAATACATGTCTAGCCAGAACATTTCTTAAGTGTGTGCTTAATTCATCACAGAATCCATGATAATTTCTCCATACTAGGAAAACAAATTCATATTGTGATGTAAAGGAGTTTAACAGTAGTAGCAGCAATAGAACATGTGGTAGTTGGAATGATAGGAGCAGTACTAATACTACTATTTACAAGACTAGCAACACAGGAAAAGGGTTGGAATATATTTGAGAACTCTAGCTACCTGCCCAAGAGTGGTCTTAACTATATGTTGTCATATGTAAGATTATTTTTTTGAGTGAAAATTGCCACAATATCTTGCTTACAACCAGGTCAATTTTCTCTTTCATCAAAATATCTCGAAGTTGGATATTAATACAAATAGTTAAAATTATTAGACAAATCATTTAATATGATTTGTCTTTGTACTTTCCCTTCATTACCAGACTGTAACTATCAAAAACACATCATACTGCATTACAACTATGACAAAGATTTGGATCTAACTACACATTGTTGCTGCAATGAATCCTGTGATCCTGGTCAGTCCCCTAAAAACCAAATTGCATACATTTAATTAGAAATTATCTGAGGTAGGATGAGATAAGCCATGCACTAGAAAGCTTGGTTTCTCTAAACAAACAAAAGAAAAATTTTGGATGACTGATATAAAAGCTGACATCAATTTGATGATACTCCAAATCTAAGTGAAAGGAATCACAGCTTAGATATCCCAGTTTAGCTGGTCAGTTCTGCAGTGCATATTTTCCTGTGAATCTTGGATTTGTTTATTTGGAATCTTTTTCTTTTTTTCCATCTATGTACGGCTGCATTGCAAGGCAAAGGTCTGATACTGTGTGTATTTATAAAAGCAGATCTTTGGTGCTCTACCAATGGATGTTAAACATAACTAAGCCTGAGTCTCCTGTATTCATGGACAACTCTATTGTTAAAACATCTCACATACTATCCAATAGGGACCAGGAGATTGAAAAAGTATGTAGTTATTTATCAGAGGGCAAGTTTAAACATTTAAACTTTTCCTGACATCCTGTGTTTCAGCCTCAGACCTGCAGACACTTTTGACTGTTTTGGTTTTATTATGTTAATTGGACAATTTCCTTACACATGCCCACCCATAGTCATAAAAGCACATACGAAGAAACAAGTTCTTATTTGGTGTCTCTTCCCACAGAGCCAAAAATGTCCCATTAGTATAAACAACAAGGAACTTAAAAACTGATTTATTTAAATAGAGCTGTATAACACAGCATGTATACAAATTACACATCACTGGTTGAAAAGAAGATGCATGTAATGTATGGAATGAACTGTTTAAACTTTTTTTTTTTTTCCTTTCCTTGCCGCTATAATTTTTATATCTCATTTTACCTCTGTAATTAAGACAGGTCTGGTAGGTATTTAAATTAGCCTGGCTTTCATCTCTATCACACATTCATTTCAAAACTTTTATGAATATTTAATAGAGGTTTTATAATTCATGGTGATGTGATGAACAGCCTTTTGGCCGTTAAGTCAAT
>VXBX01000350.1:332818-356406 GCA_013400415.1 Scytalopus superciliaris
ATTTGCTCTACTTTCTATGTATTTTCATCTCCTTACCATCTCTGATTCCTTTACTTCTGCATATGGCTTCAACTGTCTGAATACACAGTGAGATTATGAGCTGAAATTTGCATATAGTGCAGGAACACATTGAGGCATTTGAGACCCACAGATTTAAAGATCTTTGTGAATGGGCAATGGCATGCATGTAATTTTCAAGGATTCTGAAAGTAGGTAGTATATGCTAGTGATTTATAAATTGGAACCTTAATCTCTTAGTTGATTCTACTAAACACCAGATTAGGTTGATTGTTATTTTGAATTAGTCTTGTTATGAGATTATAGCTGGGCTTAAGGATTCACTTTAAAATAGCTTCAGCTTAAAAAGGATTCTGTATTACACCAGGAACAATAGAACTTTTCAACTAGTTCAAATTTGGTTTTATTCTGTAGCCCTGTGTTCTCATCATCAGTGCTACAAATTCATCTTTGAGACTATATATACTGTTTTGCCACTACTGCTTGGACTTTCAGCTGCACTGAACACTACTGCAGACTGTTCTTATAATTCATATCCCACTGCATCATGCAAATTTCTTGATTCCCAGGATGTTCTGCATTTATCACTATGACATACAAAACACACAGACAAAACTTCAACTTCCCAAACTGTACTTCAAATTAAAGGGTAAAGTGGAAAAGGAGAAGCCTATAGATTTGGGGATTTTATCTAAATTCAGGATATTCTCTTATAATTTGTTAGTTCAAAATTGCCTTTAGACACAGGCAAAAAGAAAACTGCAGCAAAAACCTGTCTTGCTAATTAAAACACACCCGAAGCATAGCCAGTAGGTAAGATATTTAACAAACATTAAAGAAATTGGAAAAGATTTATTTCTCAGATAAACTCTCTGGATGAGCTCTGAGGTTTCAAAATTGTCTTCTGAAAATCAGACATCAGACAAAAACCCAGGAGTTTCAAGATGGTCTCTGAGCAATTATTTGCACTTTGGCCAAATATGCTCCCTCACAGATCATTACACTCAGTGGTATCAGTGCCCTGAGTGAGTTCTCCTCTCCTTTTAGTTTGTATGCCTACATTTAAGGACAGCTCGCTGATATGACTCAGGTGTCTAATTTTGGTTGAGACTGCTGTGAAAAAGGATTTGGGGAAACATTGGTGGGGGCTGCCTGCTCTTGAAAGTTGCTTTTAATCCACGGCTTCTGACACTGTTCTGGGTTGTCTGAGCTCTGCTGCACTATGTTACAGCCATGCCCATGCCTGGTTGTGCACCCTGTTAATACATGTCCTTTCCTGGATGCTGATCTACAAACTTGATTTCCCAGCTTGGCAGACATAGCTCAATGTCCTAGATTTTACTGGCAATCATGGGACACCATTTTGACCCAGGTTGTTATCTCCAGATCTGATTCTGACCCTGGATTGCTTAACTCCTTATATGAGAAATATCTCTTAAGCAGAATTTCAGAGACAGCCAAAATTGTGAAGCAGAGAACCTTTACTGACAGCACGTGCTGGGTGCCTCAGCCTGTGGGAAGGTCTGAGCACACCTGAGGGTTAGGGATCCACACTTTTTACGGTCTCCACTGTCTGTCTAACCACATTTCCTGGAAGCCAACACCTCCCAAGTTGGGCTTCACTCCTTTTCCTTAAAAAGGGAAAATTTGTGAATACTTATGGTTCTTCAGCTGCCACGGGGCAGGAGAAGGCTCCTCCTTCCTGGGGAATATGCCCTTCCTTGGAAGTAGACTCCTCCCAGAGCCCATCCTTTAAAAGGAAGAGATGTGAATTCTTAAACTTTATTGGTTATTTTAAGGTGGGAAAAGCTGTTACACCTTGCTTGAACTTTCTTTCCCTAAAAGGAAAGGGTGTGAATGCCCAAATCTTATTGGCTGCCTTCAGGCAGAAAAAGCTCATTCAAATTTTACTGGTTGTTTCAAGGCAGAGTTCGAAATCTAAAGTTTTAAACATCTGTGAATTCCTATCCCAGCTACCAAGGTCCCTTGGCAATGGGTCTAGATGGGACCCTTTGCCCACATCTGTGAATTCCTATCCCAGCTATCAAGGTCCCTTGGCAATGGGTCTAGATGGGACCCTTTGCCCTACGTACTTTCTATTCTGCCTAATCTACACTCCCAACAACCCATAAACTCCCAGTGACCCCTGGGTAATTTAACACAACATGGCCCCTTGGTAACTTAACACAAAATGGTCCTTTGGTAACTTAACACACAATATCTCCTAGGTGGCTTGTTTGTCCAACTTCACCTGCTTGTAATAAAACCTTTCTCTTATTCCTCACATTTGGATTTGTGTTCACACTGGGAATCTGTCTGGTCACCACTAGATTGTCACCTCAGACTGATTTCATGCCCTGGACCCTCTCCACTCTTCTTGGTTGGGGAACACTAACATAGTGGAGTGAGTCCAGGATGGACAGGAGACTGTGTCAGCCTGAGGAAGAAAAGACTCAGGGAGATCCTACAGTTGCACCTGGAGGTACAAAACAAGAGGAAACAACACAAGCTGAAACATAGGAAACTGTAAATACAGATAAGGAAGAAAGCTTACCACGACAGGTGTCAAACACTGAAACAGAGTGGTGGTGAGATATCAGTCCTTTCAGATATTCAATACTGCCTTCTGAGATTTCAGTACATCAACTGAGTTTTGGAACACATTCTAGTTTAGGTAGAACAGCTNTTCCACAGATCTTATGTTATTCTGACTTATTCATTTAGCGCTATAATTATTGTTCAGTTTTGGATCTGAAGCCAAGACACAAGACTTCAAAAACTGGTCTGCAGGATGATGATTTTTTAGGGCAAACAAATACCCCTCTCCCCCACCTCCCCTGCCAAATTCCAACAAGAGAAACCAACCAAATAAAAAACGAACAATAACAAAAAAACCCAATAATAATAAAAAAAATCTCTGAACTCTCTGTGTTGATATATGAAGGTATTCATTTTGCTTGTGATACTATGTTGATTAACTATTTTTAATAGAGTAATAAAATCTCAAGAAGAAGTTTAATCTCAATTTCCTATTTGTATGGAGATAAAAATATTTCNATTTAACACAACATGGCCCCTTGGTAACTTAACACAAAATGGTCCTTTGGTAACTTAACACACAATATCTCCTAGGTGGCTTGTTTGTCCAACTTCACCTGCTTGTAATAAAACCTTTCTCTTATTCCTCACATTTGGATTTGTGTTCACACTGGGAATCTGTCTGGTCACCACTAGATTGTCACCTCAGACTGATTTCATGCCCTGGACCCTCTCCACTCTTCTTGGTTGGGGAACACTAACATAGTGGAGTGAGTCCAGGATGGACAGGAGACTGTGTCAGCCTGAGGAAGAAAAGACTCAGGGAGATCCTACAGTTGCACCTGGAGGTACAAAACAAGAGGAAACAACACAAGCTGAAACATAGGAAACTGTAAATACAGATAAGGAAGAAAGCTTACCACGACAGGTGTCAAACACTGAAACAGAGTGGTGGTGAGATATCAGTCCTTTCAGATATTCAATACTGCCTTCTGAGATTTCAGTACATCAACTGAGTTTTGGAACACATTCTAGTTTAGGTAGAACAGCTAATCTACAATAAAAGATGAGAAGTGCAGCTCCATATTCTGACACAATTGTTAAACTCTGAAATATAATACAGTATTTCTCCTCAAAGGTAGGAACAAACTCCAAAACCTTTATTTAAAAATGAAGGCATTTGAGTCTTAGTTTTCAAACAAAACATAGACAATCCAAGATTGCCTGTAATAAAAGGCTATTTCTTCCACTCCTTTCACATTTTAAAGAACATGGAGTTCAGCTGTTTTTGTGTTGGGTGTAAATTAACTGCCAGCTGGATTCAGGGAAAGCATCTTCCTTACTGCAATATTGCCCAATTAGATGACATACTGCAACTGCAATTAAAAAGTCAACACTTGCCACAGCACAATATGAAAGATACAGCATAGAAAAATAAAGCAGTACATCAGATTCTGTGGTTTAGTGACTGTAACTGATGGCATTTTAATGACACTTATATTGTGGTTTTAAGCCTTCATTGGAAATATCTAGCAGAACTAGATGAACGTAGCAGTCACAGTTCCACAGATCTTATGTTATTCTGACTTATTCATTTAGCGCTATAATTATTGTTCAGTTTTGGATCTGAAGCCAAGACACAAGACTTCAAAAACTGGTCTGCAGGATGATGATTTTTTAGGGCAAACAAATACCCCTCTCCCCCACCTCCCCTGCCAAATTCCAACAAGAGAAACCAACCAAATAAAAAACGAACAATAACAAAAAAACCCAATAATAATAAAAAAAATCTCTGAACTCTCTGTGTTGATATATGAAGGTATTCATTTTGCTTGTGATACTATGTTGATTAACTATTTTTAATAGAGTAATAAAATCTCAAGAAGAAGTTTAATCTCAATTTCCTATTTGTATGGAGATAAAAATATTTCCCCTTCAAAACCAAAGTTTCATTAGACCTAATATTGTCCCATGGGAAATTTTTATTCCAGATAAAGGAAAATGTTTAACCTATTATGGAAACTCAAATTTAATTATATTCTCTGTAGCAGAGCAGAGGTGTAACAGCTTTTTACATTATTATTATTTTATTTTTAAGATACTTCCTGTGAGTTGTATTTAAGTCATTATGTGACAAGAAGAATTCTGAAAAGACTATTTCACTCCATCATAAATAAGCCATTTTTTAAGTAGGTGTATCTAATCTTGCAGGTTTCAGGATAGTTTCCATTGTCTCTTTTGCTAAGCTACAATTCATTACAAAATATGGCAGCTACCATGACTCATTTTTCATTATTTATTATGTCCAAACTCAGTGGTGGATTCTACATGCATTTTCAGGCATCCAGCCACAGAGATTTATGAGTCAGTGCAGCCCTATTTATGGGTGGAGTTTGGCTCAGTAGATATTCAGGATAATGAATGAGTTGCTATGTTTGGTATCAACCAGATATTGGGACAATGCTGCAGAAACAGAAGAAGAAAGGGAAGAAAAAGAAAAACAAAATCAACACCTGCTCAGTGACAAAACATAGGACTAAGTCCTGAAGATCTTCTTTCTTTTCTTTTTCTGATTGTTTCATTTTTTCTCAGCTACAAGTTTCTGGTGGTACTGGGCTTTTTTGTACTTGTTTGTTTGTTTTTCAGGATGAAGGAAAAGTGAATCAGAACTCAGATTTATCTTACTATGCTATGAATTCTTACTAAAAGATACAAACCAGTGCCACGTTCATGAAAAGGACTAGGAATTAAATCTCAAATTTTGTGCATTTCTCCACAAATGATTGGTGAATGTTTGTGTCTCAGTTCTCCTTGACTTAAAGCAGGTTCTTACCATAAGACTATTTGTTTGATAAACTGAAATTTGAAAATAGCAATAAAACAACTTAGATTAAAATAATCTCACAAGGATTACCAAATTCAGCTCCTGACCCTGCACAGGACAGCTCCAAGAATTACACCCTGTGCCTGAGAGTGTTGTCCAAACACTTCTTGAATTCTGGCAAATTTGGTGCCGTGATTCCTTTCCTGGGGAGCCCAATCCAGTGCCTTCCCACCCTTTGGGTGAAGAACCCTTTACTAATATCTAACCTAAATTTCCCCTGACACAATTTCAGGCCATTCACTCAGGTCTTGTCACTGGTCACCAGAGAGAAGAGATCAGTGCTTGCCCCTCCAGTCCCCCCATCTTCACTGTAAACCCTACTCTGCTGCCACCACAGTAGAGTAGGGAGAAGGGAGGATGAGCCTGTGGCTCTGCTCTCCAACTCATAGTTCTGTGCTTGATTTAAAGAAACACAACAGGCCTGTGGCACTTTCTGCAAAACCCACAGTGAGTCTTGGTGCTGCCAGGAATTGACCATGTTGTCTGACTTTGCTTCAGGAGGGTTAATCTCCTGGTGGAAAAGAAGTAAAGAGCTAAATGGCAACAGTAATTTTACCTCTTCTTCTGTTTAGTCAGTGACTTTAACTCTGGTCCCTGTGCTTTGTTTAAGAGGGAAGACTTGACAATAACTGAGGGTCTTATTTGAGCTGCCTGAAAACTCACTATGCCAATACACTTTCCCCTCTTCAGTTTCTTCCCCACTGAATAGGAAATCTTGCAAAACCCTTCAAGTCAGTTAAGCACCAAACTGCTTTTGATTTTAAAAGAAGTCTCATACTCAACAATTTTCCTTCTACAATCACGTGGGATAACGTGCTTAATTTTTAGAAGCCTTTAGATAATGCTGAAAGGTCAAAATAGCTAATTAAATTTGATTATAAAACCACATGGTGGACAGAGGGGTAGACATATAGGGTGGACCCTACTACAGATACATTGACATCAATGGGAAATAGGGGCTCCTGGTTCATCTCCTTTGTTCCCTCAAAATTAGTGAACACCCAGCGAGCTGGCAGGGAAAAAAGAGAAGATAAATCACCTGGCTACAGACCTTGTGAGATGCAAGCACGTTCCACACTTCTGTTTCTTAATAAAATACACACCAGACCCCAGGAGACATTGGTAGGGAGCTGGGAAGAAAGTAATTTTTAATGGTTTCATTTCATTTATGAATGGAACACTTTCTCCATTCTTCCTCCCCCCGTCTTTTTGACAAAACCCTCGGCTTCTTCAGATGTGAAATAGGTGAAAGAAAATACAGTTTGGGACCATTAATTATGCTTTCTTATTGAGTATATAAATTTGGTGTCAAGCAGGCCAGGCTGAATGGTATATATTTATTTCAAAAATATGATCTCTGTGAGGCATTGCTGCATCATCCTATTGATTTAGGTATTTTTGTTATTGTGCTTGATGCTTTTATGAAAGGCAGGCTATTAACAAACTAAATTGAAAAACTAGTGAGTCAGACTTTTCTTGGACAATCCTGAGTGCTACTTGCAAGCAGCTTTAAATTGGAAAATACTGTAAAAGACTTATTTATTTTTTTTTAATGGGGCAGTCTCCTCTTTGCAATCTATAAGCCTTATTTGTTGTAAAGAAAAAAAAAAAACAACAAAAAACCAAGATAGAATTCTCATGCTCCGCTGCAAGTTGCCTATTTTCCTCTCCTATCTATAAAAATGTTAATCTTTCCATTTCAAAGGGTCACTATTTTCGACCTTGTTGGACGCTTGTATTAAAATCCTGTGTAAAACATGGTCCTTTTAAAAGAGCAACATAGAATATTTTGTGCTCATGCAAACAGCACCCAAGAAGTAGCTGTTTGCTGCTTTCCTTTCAAACATAAATCTACACAGTTAAACCTGGGTCGACTGGTGTTAGAGGAACCAAAGAAATGAGACTGACTCTTTTGGTACTGCCTGGAATTCCTTCCTTCCTTGCTCCCTCACACTCATAGGTTTTGTTCTGAATTCCATGATCAAAGGAAGGCAAAAACCTAAAAGGAAAACTAGTCAAAACCCTAAAATTTCACTTAGTTACTTTGGGAAACCATAAATCACCACATGGAAGTAGATCACCTGAAGGACTTGGGAAACCGTAACAAACATGGAGGGTCCAAATCTTGTTGCCCTTTCTTGTGTGGCAAAGACAAATTGGTGAGAGGTGCAGCTGTGTGGACTCCATCAATCATTATCATGAGTTATGAGCACTGAGGGGTGGTCCTTGGCTTTGGAACATGACTGTACCTTGAACAGTCAAGGTTCATTTTCTACCCTAGGCTGTAAGCACAGTGGAGTAATTTTTGTTTCTCTCTCTCTCCCTTTTTCTTCCCAATACAGGATAACTAACTTGTCAGGTCACTTGAAGTTCTGCCCATGGCAGATAACAATAAAGGATACTTACTAGGGCATATCGCAAGTCAGGTAGTGACTGATCATACATCCACCTAGTCTCTCATACATTAGTAAGTTGGAGCTCAGAGAGTTGTACAGTCAAATATGGAATCTTTATATTTCATACTCTTCAGTGAATTTTTCTTCCAGTACTTTTCCCAGTTGCTCTTTGAAGTCACAAAATCTTTCAATGTCCACAGTATTTTGTGGTATTGAGTATAACTCTGCACTGTGGAAGGAACCCCTCTGTGGTCTATGTTTTGAATCCCTGTGCTCCAGCAATGGTTCTCAATAGGTGGCACCTTTGAGAAGCACCAATA
This sequence comes from Scytalopus superciliaris, assembly GCA_013400415.1. Lineage (NCBI taxonomy): Eukaryota > Metazoa > Chordata > Aves > Passeriformes > Rhinocryptidae > Scytalopus > Scytalopus superciliaris. Next base: position 340,975 of record VXBX01000350.1, read on the forward strand.
AGCAAAAAGTGCTTTTTTTCTAAGTCTCAAAGTGAGAAATTTGATGAGGGTTACAGTAAATATCATGCCTGTTTATGGGTATGATTGCTAACTACCAGCTTGAATCAAAACACCAAATACTGAAAAACAAACCCAAAAATTCCAGAAGATGTGTTGGCCTTATTGCAAGATTCTTTGAAAAAATCTGTAGGTTGTTCAGTGATCACCTCAGCAAACTTACTTTTAAAGATTCTTGGACAGTGCTCAAAACAAGCATATATGGAATCACCAGCTATTTGGTCTAGATTTTTGCCTGCATTTCAGCTGTAAGATGAGATATGGCTTGAAACTAAACACTGAACCTTGACCAAAGCCTTGAATTCTACCCAAAAGCCTTAGAATGTCATCATCCACATGATGCCCTGAAAAATCATGTCAATATGGCCATCTTTTAAATTCCATTTTACTCTGAAGTTTCTAAGGGCAGAATAGACAGAAAAGAAGATACTAATTTCAGTCTTTAGATAGAGAGTCTTGAATTTTCTATCCCTGTTTCAGGTCCTCACTGTTAATCAAGATAGCATGACATAACCAAAGAAGAAGTGTATTTCTGATTTGAAATAGAGTAAACCTCAGATGGATGGCAAATGTTTTCTGTGTCTCAGGAAGGTGACTTAACACAGTGCTTAGTGTGAGCTTTACTTATCAGTACTAGTGGCTTTGCTAGTTGTGATTTTGACTCCAGCTACATGTGAAATCATATCAATCATCATTAATACTATTGTGATGTCTTTGTAAATTGTAAGCAGAACATCAAATTAAGCTTTTGCTCAGCTCATCCTTTTTTCCAAGGTTAATAGGAAATTTACAAGGAAGAAGGTAATGTACACAAGCAGACTGCCATTAGCTGGCAGGTATCATAGCATTCCAGCTGCAGCCAGAGTCACCTATCTGCAGCTGAAAGAGGGGAATGCCTATTGCACTACTGGCTCTGGGCAGCTAGCGGACCCATCACCACTTGAATTCTGGGGATGATCCCAAGATCATTGATATTATTGCTCACATTACATAGACAAACAAGTTGATAGCAAGGACGTTCAGGATTTGGGTAAACAATGTCTTTTTTTTTTTTTTTTTGGTCCTCATCTTCTTGTCTCCTTAGCACAAGACTGTGATTTTGTAGTCCTCTATTCAAAATAACATGTTATCCTAACTAGAAAAGCAATAGATATCAGGAATAAGAGAGCACTAAAAAGATGCTGCAATTAAATATCTGAGCCTGAGAAACAAAAAGCCTGGCTCTTCAACTCTTAGAGAAATATACTTTTGATTTTTATATGATCATGTAAACTTTTAAGGAAATGTTAGCAAAAGGAAAAAGAATGAGTCCACCTAAAGAAGACAAATTAGATGTACTTCTCAGGTAGATACAAGTCAAAAGAGTTACACATACACAGTTTCAGAACCTCTGCTTTTCCAAGTGGTATTGAAACACAGCAAAAGGTGATTATAAACACATCTTTAAATTTGGTCTCAAGTTCCTTTTGGGATACAAGGAATTAAGGGCTGTTGCTTCCGTATCAAAAACCCTCCAGCAAATTCTCATGGAACAAACCCCATATTGGGCTCAACGTTTTCTTCCACCTCCTGACAGGTCACACCCTCTCAGCCTTGACAAACAATAACAGAGTTTGAAGGTAGCTTCCTTCACTCAACAAAGGCTCTGCCAGGAGTTATGCTGTGGCAGCAGCAGACTGGTTTTCAGAGCAGGAAGGTAAGGAAAAATTAAGCTGATGCCAGCATAGTGGGATATATAGTCTCCATGTGAGTCTTTAAAGGGGCACCATCAACTCAAAAATCACTCTTCTGTCTGAAGCTTCCTTAATGCCTGCGTTAAAAGTAGCACTGTCAAGTAGCATAGATGAGAGACAGCATCTATGTGGAGTTTTATGGTATATTTCGTGTTTGTTTATTTGTTTGATTAGTGTCAGTTTGCTCCTCTGTTTCACTGTCAGTGTTGGGTCTAAAAGCGGCTTAATTATGACTCTGGCAGAGGCAAATCAGCTGTCAGTCTGTATGGGTTTTCATCTCATCGGAGAGATGAAAATGTGTGTGACTGTGCGTGAAGGAGGGCTGTGAGAAGGAGGGAGAAAACATAACTCAAGCAAAGGTGAAGAAAAGATGAAAATAACAGTCACCTTATAAAAATTAACCAAATACACTGAGAACACCTTTTTTTGACCACACGGTTCAGCTAAAGAGGCACAGAGTAAGTTTGCAGCAGACTCAGGAGAATAATCTGTCAAGAGCTAGTGCACTGAGGAAGTAGGTTTTGCTTCAGACTACCAGGTTACCTTCTTCTTCTGTAAGGTAGTATTTACGAGCCAATTTATCCACAAAATAATACTAAGCTGTTTTATACAAGGGGAGGTTTTTCATGCTAGTAAATGGAAATTGGAGCCCAGCTGTAGTAGAGCTTTTTTTTTTTTTTTTTGACCTATAGCACTGTATTAGGGGAATTATACTGTACAAGTAAAAGCGAAGAAATAGCTTAAATGGCAACCTACCCCCCAAGGGAAACCTGACTTCAGTAGTAAACTTTAACTCAATTTCAGCTCATTTGAGGTCAAATCTACTTCAGTTTTGTTTGGTTTCTTGTTTCCTTTTTTTTTTTTCCCCTTTCTTTTTTCTTTTTTTTTTCCCCCTTTCCCACTGATTTTCCCCCTTTCCCACTGATTTTGAATGGAATCCTTACATCTTGTTTAATTTTTTTTTCTATCATTAAAGAAATAAAAGATCACTCTCTTTCCACCCTCCCCATCTGGTTGAAGATGAAAGCTATGAGCTTCACAAGCCCTAGAAAGGAAATAATAATAATAATAATAGCATCTTCCATTTAAATAGTGCCTTTCATCCCAAAGCAGATTACATGTCAGGCCAATTTGTGCTTTCAGATACATGGTTATGCATTCAGAATAATTCTGTCAGAATCAGTAGTGTCTCCCTGGACTGATACCAGAATTCATTTCTATAGGATTTAGGTATGTAGAGGTCACTGCACCATCCTTCTTTCCTCCAGCAGATGTTCAGCATTCACCAGCAGTATGTCACTCCCCAGCCATCACCACTCTGTCCATACACATTCTCTGTCATGGCTTTAGCAGGAGCAGAACAGCATCTTGCTGCACAAACCTTCAGTTTCAGTTTGCCATCTAATGTGCCAAGGATTCTGGATGCCCTGGACAAATTTTCTTTGATCTGATGGAATGTGTAGCATAGTAATGTGTGTGTTTTACAAATCCCTCTGCACTCAACTTTGACAGAGATGGGATCACTGCAGCCCTGGCTGAAGAGCCAAGCTGATGAAGGCCTGGGCACTCCCAACCCTCATTATTACACAGTAGTGCAGGTAGAAAAGAATAACATAGACAATAGGTGCAAATAGAGCTGTTAAATGGTCTGGGCAAGATGCCAAGGATAGGATTCAAAACCACTTCCCACTGCTCTGCCTCCATTTCAGTGTTACCTTTTTATGTGAAATTGAAGATCTAGGGGCACAGTTCTTTCTTCCCGTTGTTTTATAATGCCTAGCATGGGGATGATGTTTCTAAATGTTATTGCAAGAAGTTAGAAGTTATGTTTGAGTGTTACTGCAGTGTCTGTATAAACTGGAGGATGAAGGAACAACTGTGCTGAAGAGCAGTAGTACACTAACTGCTGGACAGGATGACGCTAGGGCATGTGTCATCCACCAAAATGTCTTAGTTTCCATGCAATAAAACCCCAGCACAGGGCGGGACTAGGTTAGCTATAGAAATTCAATGATATGTTACTCAGTGTGAACACTCAGGGACAGAGTGGGGTGCAGCACAGCAGAATGCCCTTGCTCAGCAATCTAGGCCTAACTAGTGCCACTATGTGAAATCTTTCAAATTAGATTAGCTCATTCATACTTTGCTTAAAAGGCCAAGGATGTATGTTTCCTGGTGTTATGTCTTGCCCAGACCTCTGTAGTTACCACTCAAAGTGCACCCTTGCGTTTGTGGGCTTTCCCAGAAATCTCACCTGAATTCCATTCATTAATTTATCCAGACAAGTTTGGCTGGAGATCACTCCAGGAGTGAGTTTCCTCACAGTATTTCTGGTACTTTCTACTTCAATTTATAGTTGAAAATACCATGAGAACAATCTATTTCACAGCATTTTCACACAAAAATGAAACTTAAAAATGAAACTTAAAAATGAAACTTAAAGATGAATGAAGCTTTTTCTAAATTGGAGAAAATGGTGTTTGGATCAAGTTCAGTTTGAAGTTTGAAGGGTGAGGATAAGGAGGATTTATTCTATCCAGACAAATTGGTTTGGTCACCCTCATCTATAGACTGTACAATATTCACAATATCACGTGGCTGGTTCTTGTATAAATAGATTGTACATTTACAAAGAGAAGGATTAAAACCATCTTCCTTAATTACATCCTATAATTCATACCAGGATAACCTTGTAAAAGATCAAACAGTAATGGGGGCAGAAAGGGCTTAGTGCACAGCACAGAAGAATAACAAGAGTTTGCCCTTTCCAGCATATAGTCTGCAAAGAGTCATGCAGGACAGGACATGACCGCTTAGAAACTTAGAGACGAGGAGAGACGGGACAATAACTGTTGCAGGGCCTGAAGCTGTAAATGTTTATTCATGTAGCAATCAATTCTAGCTGGCTACCTCTGATGCAGACACACATACATATATGACCTCTCTGTACCAGAACAGATCTCAATAATTTATATACTTCTCTACATACAACATCTTTATGAAGTAGCATGTTTGTTCTTCTTCTGCTCCTCAGAGTAAGAGGCTAAGTGCAAGGATACTAGTATGGAAATTCTTTCTGTTATCAGGAAATGATTCATGTCCTCAAGATACAGAAGGGAATTCAGAATTTTCCAACATCAGTTCATTTCTAGATCCTGGGGATTTGTAATTTGGAGGGGTTATAAACACTGTACCAAAAAATAGGGTTACACTCACTCTAAATTGCTTCTTTGGTGACTCCAAATCTGTTTTCTTAACTGCAGTGAGAGTGGATCAACTCCTCTATCCCATAATTGACTTGATTCTGTAATGTGTTATTGACAGAATCCTCCACAGAGTGAATGATGTATATTTGCTTTCTTTTTGCTAAGGATCCCATACTCTATGGGTGTTCATAAGCCAGAAGGGGAGCAAGCAACAGCTTTGTCATTGCCCCCTTGAAAAGTTATCTGGTTTCAGAGTAGTAGTTCCACTGTCCTCAGTATCTATATTCCTCCTTTGTGCAGTGCAGCACAGTTCAAGGTCAGTGTAGACTAGGTGAGGGAACCTAGCCCATTTGTTTCAAATTCAAATAGACAAATGACTGATTTGTATTTTAAGGCTTGTTCTATTTCACCTGTAAAAGACCACAGATCTCTCCTAAAATTAACATTGCAGTCAACATTCAATCAGCATAAGGCCTAACGCTACAAAGTTAATCCATCAGCACCCTTTGAGCAGGATTTAGCAGAAGCTTCTATAGATCTGTGTGCTGTTTGTGTCAACCAGCTGTGGACTTCTATGCTGCAGTAGGAGACAAATCATGTCAGTGCATCAGGTTCCCCATCAGTCGTCTTCTATCAGGAGGTATCCCAGTCTTCTGATCTGGTAGATTGCTGATGTGAAGTGTCAATTCAGACATTTTTCACCTTAGAGAGGAAGGAGAGTTTAGATGCATTCCTGGAGTTAGTTTTCCTGTTGACTAGCTCTGCTCTGTTGCCTGCTCACCACATGGGCTTTGCAAGTCGCTGCATATAAAATCTCTGCACTGGGAGACTGCAGACCTGACACTTGGCTTATGAATCACTTTGCTGGAAAGAGGCTTGAGATTTATCAAACATAGTTCAGTATGAAAGCTGGAGAATCCAGTGAATTCACTGTGTACTCTTACCTGCAGCAGCTATCCTGGAGTCACACAGGAAGGCTGAAAGGAAACAGACTTGAATCTGTGTACTTGACTACCTTCTATCCCAGAAAAGGTTATAGTCTGAAAACACTAGCATTTCTATTACAGTCTGGGGTAAAGATTATGGAAACCTTTATTTGTCCTTTTTTATTTCAGTTTAGCATGACTTTTTTGTTTTTTTCCCCCTCATCCCCTATCCCTTCTACAGCATCTGAATGTATCTCAGTTTTGTGTCTCAGCTTCTCCAATTTATGTTTTTCTTTTACTAACTGGTGACAATGATTCAAACCCAATGTAATTTTCTTGTGTGTGAATTGCTTCAGAGGAGAGCAGAGGAAAGGACTCCAGCTGTTTATATGCAGTATGTAACAATTAAAAATTTAATTTCCAGAACCTGTCTGCAGGTGTGGTAACAGTGCCAGGAGAGTAAGACAGGTGGTTACAAAGTCTCTGGGTGAAATTTTCATCTTTAAACCCATATACTCAGCTTCCAGAAGAATCACTGATTCTACACTAACATAGTAATGTGCTGCCATCCAGTTTCTTTCTGTGAGGATCCACAAGCCACCAAACATTGGAAGTATAATGTACCAAGTACCCTTATTTCCCCAGGTTAAACCAGTTGAGATATCTTATTCGTCCCTTAAAGAATGCATTCTTCTCACCCAAATAATTGCTCTAGTCCAATCTAAGTCACTTTTTTGTAATACCTTTATTCAAAACAGAATGGAGGAACAGTGTAAAGTCTGCATCATCATCACGGCTAGGCTTAGCAAACGAAGATTTGGGAAGGGCTCTACCCACGCTTGCTACAAGCGTGCTGGTGGCTAAAAAGGCCAACACGAGATAGGCAAGTCCAGTTGCAAAAGGCACAGCAGAAAGTCTCCATAGGTGGCATTGGCGAGGCACGGCTCTTTCTGATTTGTCTTTTCTCCTCAAGACTGATTCTGCATGTCTTCTCAAAGGAAGCAGCAGCGTTGTGGATGGTGTGTCTCCATGTCTCCCAGTTGGAGGCCAGAATGGACCATTGATGGTAGTGAATATAGCCAAGGCTGAGGTGTTTTTTGAGGGAGTCCTTGTACCTCCTCTTTGGGGCTCCTCTCTTGCAGCAACCGGTGGCGAGTTCCCCATAGAGCACAATCTTAGGGCGGCGGTGATCCTCCATCCTGGAGATGTGCCCTGCCCAGCACAGCTGTGATCTCAGCAGCATGGCCTCAATACTGGTGACCTCTGCCTGTTCAAGAACAGACACATTAGTCACATATAAGTTATGTGAAGTCACCAACTGACTTGTAAAATGACAGCCATGCTTCCTTTAAAAATATATATACATATATAGTTGTTGTTGTTATAGTATTGTTATTATTATTATTAATATTGGTGATCCAGTACTTCTGATCAGTTAAAACACAGCGTTTATATCCCTTGTTTCTTCCCTCTTCTATTATTCTTAAGATCTTTGAACATAGACAACAAATGAGATGATAGAAGACACTCCACTTCTTAGTGGGTTTCTTTCTAGTTCTACTTTCTGGAGTCCCTTAATTCCTTCTGTGTTGACAAAGTGTCTCTCTTTGTGTCGCCAACAGTCTGAAATAATGTAGTCCTGCTTCCAAGTAATGAAAAGGGAGCAATGGTTCTAGCCTATCTGATCAAGAACACTGTTGCCTTTCCATAATAATCCACCAGTCAGCTCCTTACACATTTATAACTCCTCAGCTAACTCCTCTACTAATCCCTAACCCTTCTAGCTTTGATAATAATTTCTAGCATAGACTATATTAAATATTTCCTTGAAGTTCAGGCAGATTAGATCTATTAAATTTCACTTGTCTAGAAAAATTAGTTATCTTATCATGGAACTGTATCTATTCAGTTTGGCAGTCTATCTTTGGTAAAACCATCTATTTTTTGTCCTTATCTTTCTATCTTTAATATTTTCTTTCTAAAACCTTGCTTACTATTAAGTTTGAACCCATTGGCCTACAGTTTCCCAGGCCAGGCATCTGATTTAAAAATAACAGCATGATTTTTGCTTTCAGAGAACTTTCAAGAAATTCCTTCCAATCCATGCAATCTGCTCTTGGGACAAGTAATGACCTCCTCAAGCACAAGTGATCATGTAAAACACCACCTTTTGAGTGTCAGTTAACTATCTTTTACTTTTGCAGTTCATGAACTCACACCATAGTGTTCCTCTTCTCACTGCCTCTGGCTTCTGCAAAGGACTGCTGCTGTCATATTTGTACCTGTCAGTTTCACGTAGCTTTATGATCTATACACACTGGAAGTATTTTACACCTCCTTCTCAGGATATGTCCTAATTAACACAAATTTTTCTGCTTGTCCTGGGAGCTTTCATTTCCCATACTTTCAGGCCCCCCAGTTTAACCAGACTTTTAATCACTCAAAGAGAACATGCTGAGAGACATTTTCCTCTGACCCAAAGATGGCTTAACCTTCACTGTGTCAGTCAAGACAAGACTGTGTGTCTGCATCAAATTGCAAAGTTCTCTTCTCCTTTACTATCACCTTCTTGCCTTTTTTTTTTTTTTTCTTCTTAACAACAGCTTTCTAAGTTGCCCTGTTCCCATGGCACTATGATGAGTTTTGGATCATTCACGGTGTTTAAACCTTTCAAGAACATTTTCCACATGGAGAATCCTCTTAAAATGAATACATCATTGTACATGATTATCCATGCTTAAAGGAACAATCAACAGAACAATATGTCCTGTTCTCAGTGCTGCCTGTGAACTGCATTTTCTTCTTCCTATTTTTTACCCCTCTTAACTTCTTGCAATTTATTTATCTGACTAGTTGTTGGATTATAAAGTAGCTCTAGGGACATTGTCCATCAACAAGGCACAAAATTTTAACTTCATGAGAGCCAGTACATTTCAAATAGATTTCAGTATGACTTTGAGGCTCTTTCTACCCCTCCAATCACCATGAAGCATAGTATCACAGAATAATTTAGGTTGGAAAGGACCTCTGAGATCATTGAGTCAACCATCACCATCAACAAAGTTGCCAACTAAAACATAGCATTAAGTACCACATCCAGTCAGGAATCATGATTCCACCACTTCCCTGAGCAATACATTCCAATATTTAGCAACATTTTCCATGAAGAAATTTCTCCTGATGTCCTACGTGAACCTCCCCTGGCAGAGCCTGAGTCCTTTTCCTTTTCCTTTTCCTTTTCCCTTTCCCTTTTCCTTTTCCTTTCCTTTTCCTTTTCTTTCCTTTTTCTTTTCTTCCCCCCCCATTACTCTGTTATTTGCATATACTTTTTCACCAGATCAGAAACTTGGGAAAAGCTTCAGATTTTAGTCATTTGTGTAAAGCAGTCTTCTTCAGTACTTTTCTAGATATCTTAGGCACATTATTTATAATCACTATAAACATCTGCATGAATAGACATACACAGACACACCTGTGTGTGTATACCTATGAAGTGTCTTATCTATGATCTGCAGTCACTAAACAGGGATTATGAGCATTATATTGTTGAATAAAGTAAGACCTAGTTCAACTAACTATATACTGCTAAAAACCGTACATTTCAATCATTCATTTTGCTTGGTTTCCTATATATTGAGTGGGGAATGACTGTAGCTGATTCTTCATGCCAGGTCTCACAGGTATTGACCTTAGGCTGAGGCTATGGATGTCCTGGAGAGTCTTCCTTCATTCCAAACTGTGGTGAGGTCATGAGTGACTCAGCAGCTCATTTTTTCATAGCAAAGCTCAGTTCAGGTAGATGTATATGTAATTACAAGCTTAACTTTTAACATGGAAGATACATCATTGCTACCATGAAGTTTCTAAACTACTCCAGTTTAGACTGTGCTGTTTCACTTCTTTGTATGAGAGCTTGAAACTGAACATTTTGCTCACACGAGCAAATTGAATTGCACAAAATGCTTTAGTATTCATGGGATTTGTCTCCTTGTTTGCTGTGCAGCATCACAGGTCACAGATAAAAATCAAGGCTGCATTCCCATGATTAGGGAAGTGATTTTGGTGTACAGGTACTGGGACCTTCTGAGAGAAAAGGCACTGTTTAAATGTGAAGATATCACTGATAGTTATTGTCAATAACAATACTACTAAATAAAAATCTGAAAGAATACTAGCATTCTTGTAATGAAAAAAATATTTAGCCACTGGTCTTTTCATATTAATGAGATTCGATTTTTCAATCAGAACAAAGGACACCACCTGTGCTCCTTGCCTCCAGGTTTATCTACATGGGTGGAATAGATTCTGAAATCCAGCACTTAGAGAACTTTCTCAGAAAGATATTTCCAAATGTCAGCATTTTCTATTACTTTGTCATTGACTTCTAATGTGTTTTCAGAATGATTTGGTTCTTTCTTGGGTAAAGAAGAAAAATGGAAATCGAAAAAAACTTATATCATTCATTATTATGCAGCTTTCATATTGTAAAATACAATTTATAGCTAAAACCTCACCTTCCTTTCTGCTGTGCCACTTCAAATGTCCAATGCTAAACAGAAGGTGCTATAAAAATGTCTGCCCTCAGTCTATGAGATTCAAATAATTGACAATAAAGTGGAAAACTGTTAAACATGTAACCTTGGCACAAGTTCCATGGAATATTTATTCTCTTGCTGTTGTATTCTTTGGTTTGCTTGGTTGTTTTATTGGATTGTACTGTATCCAGTTGTGCCTTGCAGCTTCTATGCATGAGTCAAATGCCTGCGGAGGGACTCGTGGCAGAAACAAGGCAAGAGGACGCAGCTCACAGACACTGAACGTATGTGCTGCAGGCTGCCTCGAAACTTCAGGGACTTGTAACTGTCTACTCCAAGGGGCAGGATTGTGTCACACTATCTAGGAGGACACTATAGAAATCATGGAAGGCTGGATGGACATGAACATTTCCTATTGCCTACGACTCTGAGGCAGAAAGTTACCCCCATGGAGCTTAGCTGCTGATTTGTGCTTGGACAGTTTTTGCTGGTGATGAGTAAGCTCAGGCTGGAGCCCAGATGGCTCCTCACTGGGTGTAATATTGGGTGAGTAGCTGCTGCAATCCCATATAAAAGCGCAGCAACACTCAGTAGGACAATGGGGAGTGTTTACTTTTTCTTCCCCTGAACACTTTCTTGTGAGTTTAAATATTACCATTGCACCTAGTCTTGTATACCTCAAAAAAAGAAAAAAAAAAAGAGGTGACGATAAACTAAATCTGAAAGAATTATTATGCTTGAAAAGATTTTAAACATCCACTGTACCACTTGCTGCTTTCTGGATTTTAAGCATCCCACTGTAGTGCTTGCTGCCTGTTGTTTCTGGGTTTTAAACATCCAACATACTGCTTGCTGCCTGTTGTTTTTCTGCCTTCATGGAAATGTTTATTCCTCTTTCCATGGTAGGACTGTGAATTACGATTTTCCCCAGGAAAGAAAACTCAAAATTTAACACTCTCAGAAATAATATATGAAAGATGATATTTCAAAAACATTGGGTTTTTTCCAGTTGTTTTTGCAAAAAATCCACTGTGGTTCAATGTAGAGAAGAAAAAAACCAAGCAAATGAACAATGACAACAGCTGTGACCGATGGAGAAGGATAAAAATAATAATAATATAAGGGCTAAGGAACCTACTAAGTTCAGTTGGAATAAACAAAGGTCCTCATGCACTGACTTCACTGACCTTGAGAGGACCAAGATTTGCAACACAGATGAGCTTTTTAGTGTCACTCGAAAAGAAACATTCTCAGTACTCTTAACCCCCTGGTAAATCTGTGCTGGCACACTGTTTTTCCCATGATTGGGATAATCTTTGATTATAAGGAATCGGTCCCTGTAAGTAGGACTGATTTCTACTGTGCTTTCACTGCACCCTGAGCAATGGCCTTCAGAGGTATAGAAAATTTTACTTTAGCCAATATGCATTCTACTTCATCAGGTGGTCGTGGAAAATCCATCTCCTCACTACTGTAAGAAGTAGCTTTTGATAGCTAAATCAGCTAGTGATGGTCTTTGACAAGAATTTACTCATATTGAAGTGCTTGACTTTTCAATCTAAGAACATAAGGCATAAGGAGAAGGGTTAGTTCATCAATTTGATTTTATTCTGTTGTGGTGGAGATTTTTTGTTGCTCTTTAGGGTTTTTTATTATTTTTTTCCTCTCTTTGTCCTTTTTCTTTCTTTTTCTCTGCATTTTGGGGACAACATGGGCTATTCATACAGACTAGTACAGTTAATTCCCAGCCCTCTACAGTGATGGTGAGAGCTATGTCTCCCTATGGGATAATTCTGAGTCCAGACAGCATTCCAAATCACCCTCTGGAGGTTCTTTTTCAATAGGCTTTTCCATTGCCTATTGAACAGAGACTGATACCCGTAAGATTAACATTAACCTTTGTGTATTTTATGTTTCGCAGTATGAAGGCTCTGTATCTTATTTAAACAATGGAACTACAAAATATTTTGATATACTACCTCAAGAAGACTAGGAAGCATATTATATGGTGAAGTTTTCTTGTTGAAGAAAATCTTTGTTTCTGTTTAAATGATACAACTCCAATTTCCTTTTAGAGTCAAAGGAAAATATCTGCTTTTCCTCAAAAAAATAAAGTAGAAACATTGAGAAGAGATTAATAATTAGAAAAGGTTAACACATGATGACAATGCCCAATGCAACACTATGATTTTCAGGTCTTGATTACTTTTCTCTAACTATAATAGCACTATAACAGCAGTTTCTAACCCTTGTGTTGGGAAAAAAAAAAAGATGCCAGTGAGATCCCCTTTGACCAAGTTAAAACTTTAATTTCACAGTTTCTTAAATCTTCTCAAGTATTATTTTCCCAGAAAAATATTTATCCAATCTCCTTGTTACAGAAAGAGTATAAATAAACACATTTATCTGTTTCTTCTTGTGTATTTCTCTGACCATAATATTTGTGTCGAAGAGTATTGGTGCTATAAGGACCCTCTAGAAACACTGAAAACTAAAAAGTACTAGAAGGATGTCCACAAAAAGAGCAGTAGAGTTGAAGGCCCTGAATATTATTTAGTGCTGAGATTTTTCTTACTCAGAAATTTCATGGCAAGGGGAATTACAGCATGTGGAGTTTTAATATAGGCCAGATTCTCAACAGGTGGCCTGAGTAGCTCCTTCTGCTTAGACTGTCTCATCATACCTACTTGTTCTCTTATGGAGTAACGTGATTCTGTCAGCAGCAAAAAATCCTTATAGAACTAAAGATGTTCTGGCTTACCTTTGGCTTAGGGTATGCCTTACCCCATGATCCAGTTCTTTTCTTTTGATAGGTGAATATGAGAGGAATCATGACAATGTGGCAGTGTCACAGATAAAAACATATTAGGTACTGCACGTTTTACAGTGTGACTTAGCTAGACTTCAGTAACCAAGTCACTCAATATAACTTTATCAGGGAATGGAATTATATTCTTGGCACACTGTCTTAATTTTTTTTTTTAAAAGCTGCCTTCTATTGTGCTTGTGCAAGGCTCTTTTTTCCTGGGATGCAGCATGAGATATTTTGACTGCATATCTTGCATAAGTAATGTTCTGCTCTTGTTTAGCTTTATTGATCAGTGAATCACAGTATCCCAGTTGAAATATACAGCATAATATTTTCTTTAAATAAGGAAAAAGCATACAGCTTATGAAAAGGAATGTTAAAAAGGCAATAATAATAATAATAACTTTTTTTAAAAAAAATTCTGCTTCTTTTTCCTGCCTTCTTACTCAATTAGGAAGTGATGTTTCTCCGATAAGATGGAAAAGCCAGTAATATGATAGGAAGTCATTAATACAATATAATCACAGCCTAAGATCAAACTCATCTCCTGTCTCTTTACCTTGTCAAGTGTTTCAATATTTTATGTTGTAATGTGATGACCAGAACTGATCACTGTAATCTAACGGTGGATCTGACTAATGCATTGTATAATCAAAGATTTTCCTCTGACTTAAATTCATTTGCATTTTCTTGCTCTTATTGCAAAAAGGCACCCCTAAGACTTAGTGTGGTTAAAGATCAAATTTCATCACAGTTGCTGTTCTGAAAGGCTGTTAAATTCCTTTTTGGCCTTAAAAGCCTGCGTCAAATGTTTAGGCATGTTTGCTTTTTCTCTCTCTTTCTTTTTCTCAGTGTCAAGGATTTTATTCCTTTCTCTTGCTCATATTTCATTTATAGATTCTTTAAAATTTGCCTATTTATGAAGGAAATATGAGCAAGTGCTCTTTATCTATTTTTCCCTCTCTAGTTTTCAAATATCTTCATTTTTATAAATGCAATTTATTTTGTGTATTATTATTTCTTTCTTTCTTTTGATTGGTGACAAGAAAGGTTAATTCCACTTAATTATACGAAGAAATAAAAAGATTATGACCTGTACCATCTCCCTGTTCTCCAGATGATATGAGGCCTGGATACTCCCCTTTATATTGGTGCTGCCCTGGAGATTAGCAAAGAATTCAGTTCCTAATATTTGGATGGATCTGTCATTCTCTAATAAATCTTCCAGACATACAAAATCTTTTTCTAAAACTGAAGATGGCTTTTTCACCCTTTCTTTGAATAATTGGCTTCTTGGATCTGAATTTAACATTGTTCCACCACTTGTTAATTTAAGTCCAGTGCCAATGGTACTCAGCCTTTTTTTTTCCCCCCTTAGGTTTTCTTGTGCTGTACACAGGAGCTGAAAAACAGGTTGTGAGGACTCTCTAACTAGCAGCCTCTTTCTCTGTTGTAGAGGTGGACTGCAAAGGCAGCAAATCCTTAAGCCCTCTACGTCTAATGGACAGGTCTGTGTTAGAAATCACTTTGCAAATATTTTTGAGCTATCAATCCCAAATATTTGCCATGCTGAGTTACAAGAAAAAGTGAAACTCATAAAGCTAGATTATTCAGTGTTTTTAGAATTGATCAAAATATTAAACTGAACTGTTTGAAAATATCTGATTACTATATCATGCTTTTCCTTGAGATTTTTTCTGTTCTTATAATCTTGAATTTTAGACATGCACTTAGAATCACAAGAAAAATGTGTCCCTCTTCACTGACAAATCATGAAATCCTTATGGTTTCTCAGTTACAAAGTTTTTGAAAAAAATAATACAGTTTTGCTACTTTCAATGAGAAACTTTTAGGTAACTTGGCAAAAGGCAATTCTAAAGAGAATCTGCCTCTGATTTGGGAATCTACAGTGCTATTCCTATAGTATATGTTTTTGAATATTTTTCATAATACAACAGATGGAAGGCTAGATATTTTTATAACTACCTTGGCAGAAGAGCTAAATTTCCATAGGTGAATTTCAGAGGATTGACAAAAAGTACAGTTCAGAATTGTCAATTGAGTTGAGCTATAGCCCTGGCCTACTGGTTTGAGTGAAACAGTTAAAAGCACATAAAGTTGAATACAAGCATGGGTGACTACATTGGAACATCAGGCACAAAACTT
>VXBX01000351.1:0-38823 GCA_013400415.1 Scytalopus superciliaris
AGGGGGTGTCCGTGGAGAAGCAGGTGTAAATACTCCTGCACTATAAATCTATGCATAGGGTATTAGCTATAGGCTGTTCTTAAACAATGCATCAATAAAAGTATATTGACATACAGACTTTTTTCATTCTGTTACCACTGTGTATAGAATTGTAACAGCAGCATGGTAACCACTAAACTGAATGACAAATACTATTAGCAGGAGAGTACAAATGAGGAAGAACTGTACTCAGTTTTGTAACTGAGCAGTTTCAGGTGGAAGAGAATGGGGAGACAGGCTTTTCTCAGACAGCACTGTATGTTAGTAGGTCTCAGACTTTGTGCACCTCTTGGGTGTTCCTGAACTGGTGGGCTCCTAATCAAGATTTCCATTTCTGGACAACAGGATACTGGGGATTTGAAAAAGTAGACTTATCTCTGATAGGATAAAACCAAAAATATTGGTGGGGGACGGGGTACTGTCCTAACTGTGGCTTGATGTTCGTTGAGAAATTATAATGGTCAGAGTTTTCTGATTAGGGTGCTAAGGCTAGGCTGTTAAATCTTTATGTAGACCTTAAAAAAACATGTTAATGCTGACATTTCACCTTATCCCCCAGAAAGAAGATGAGTTACAGATTTTGAGAGACATTAAATTGGTTTTAGTGTGCTTGATACTTCATATATAATGTTTTTGTTTGTTCCTTGAAGATTTATTTAAAATCTTGTGTCTGTATCCATTCCTTAGTCTCTGGAGAGTGATAATATGAGAGACTATGATTTATGAGTGATGAAGTAAACTGATAGTATATTGCCTTGAGTTTATATTTTAAATGTCAGTAGTTTGTTTAGTAGCTACTGATGGTATTTCTTACTAAGTATATCCAGATACAATGCACTGAAAATGCATCCCACCATAAAAACACGTGACTTTTTCCTTTTTTTTTGTTTCCCATGAAATAGTAATTTTCCAATGGGAGGTTATAGCTAAGGAAGAATAGTAAATTTGAGAAATAGAGTAATGAAGAGACTGATGATATGTTTGGTGAGATATTTGGCTCATGTAAAATTTCACCACACGGAACATTGAACTATACAGAGTTCATCACAAGAGCTCATTCTGAAACAACATATTGATTTTAACAGTCTCCTGATAGCCAGATGGAATTTAACAGAGGGGAAAAAAAAATCTATCATGTTAAAATCAGAAACAAGGACAATCTGTCAAATCTAAACGCAGAGACAACTCTCTTTAAAGCTGGAAATGGTATTTAATTCTGTGATTTCATTACAATGTTAGTTGCTACTTTGAGTGAAGCATGCCATGTACTTTACAAATGCAGTTTCTTTTTCTGTCTGAGAAACATTCATAGTCAAGTCATATTTTCATTGAATGCCCAAATCCCTCAAATTTACTGGAATTTTTTATGGGATTTTTTTAAAAGACTGGTTTTATATGACTAAACAGCTATAAAACTAGGTTCAAAAATCAGCATTGCAAGGTAGTTGAAACGATGTGTGATTGTGGCTTTTTTCCGTTTGACTGGGTCTCACTCAATCTTCCCAAAGAACTAGGGGGATTTCATAAAGCAGCTGGCAGTCTGAATTCCTGAAAGAATAAAAAAAGCCTCTGGAGAATATTATGGGACAAATATATGGAAGATTTAGAGGAACAAAGATTTTTCATAAGAGAGGGAAAAAATTCAATATCAGCTTATAATTTCATGATGGAAATATATAATTTTGCTATAACTACTTTTAACTGGATTATTCGAAGAAATAGTGTTGATTAATGAGTCTTAAAGTACATTTGTAGAAAATTTGTAAAATACAATTTTGCAATGAATATATACGACCAGATTCTTGTTGTCAGTGAGTCTGAATGTGTGTAATGCATAGATCAGCTTACTTTTTGTGGTCAGAGGGTTAGTAAGAGGAAGGAACTGAGTAAGTTATTTTTTCAAATAATTTTTATCATATATCATATTTCATCATATTCATATTATGAAAAGCTGAAACCTAAACTAAAAAATGTGAACAGAAATCACAGGAAATAATTTTTAAATCTCCAAAGTATGGATTTTTTTTTTTTCTTTTCAAAGTGAGTGTGGTATTAAAAAAAAAATGAAAAAACAAACAACAAACCTGCCTCCCTTTTAAGTATTCTGTTCTCCTACAGAAAAATTAATCTGTTTTGAGGGTTCTCCTTAGCATGAATGATCTGGTGGGAAAGCAAGGAACTCATGGCTGGAAATTCCTCCTCTTTTGTTTTGGTCAGGAAAAGCTAAGTTGTTCAGTAAACTCTTATCTTTTGTAATGAAGGCAGGATTTTGGTTATAATAGTGAGCAAGTTGTCTAAGGTTGTTTCTTTAAGAAATATTCCCCCATGGTCTCTTTTCTGTGATGCTGTATAGTTGTATTTTTAGTCTACAAGTGTGGTGGGGAGGAGTATTGATTTCTAAAAATTGTTTTAAATTCTAGCAGCATGCATGTATCAAATCTCACAATGTGCCTGTGAAGATACTTATTTAAAGCAACATTATAATCTTTTTTCTTTAAAGGCAATTATGTGCCTGCACTAAAGAATATTAAACATTGTATTTCCAAGGCTTATTAAATATTCAGTTGTTTTCTTCTTCTGTTGTCAGGTGTGTCAAGGGCAAGCCTTCTGTGTCCTGGAGTGAAACTCAAATAAACTAAATGAACCTTAAAAGCTGCTATTTGAATGCAGCACATTAGAAAATACACATTACACAGTAAGGGGAGTTGAAGGAGGAGGGACTGAGATCCAACCCCTGAACAAGTTGTATACGGACAGATATAGACTTTTTCTGGAAAAACACTGAAATATTGTGAGAGATTTTATTCAAAAATTAAATGTGAAGCAATAAGTAAGGGTCACTGTGACTGCTGACACTTTGCTGTGCATTAACCTCTTCACTATGACGTGTCTGTCTTGGAATACTAAATAATGTATGGAAATAGCCTGTTTGAAGGGTGTGGGCTGGACAGATCAAGCATAGTTTAAATATGAAGGAGTATGAGTCTGATTTTATGAATATGTATAATATACCTGAGTGTGAGGATCGATTTCTAGCTCTGCTGTTGTTTGGGCTGTGTCTAAAGCTTTTAAGCCTTCGAATTACCGCAGTAAGTCCCTGGCTCCATCACAGGACAACAGCAAGTTGTGCAACTAATCCCATGTCTGGGTTTGCTTGGAGAGGAAACTTCGGGCATGTGGGTTAGATGTGCACCACAGCATCTGCTGACCAGGTGCCTTTTCCTACTGTAAAGTCCTGACATGGCCCATGAGACTGTTGTCAGGTCATTTGCAGCCATGATTTTTAGGGACCTTCATTTTTCAAAGGCACTTAAGGAGCTATGTGCAAGGTAAAATATGACTTTGAACTCAGAGAAGTTCTTCAAATCCACAGACTGCTCAGTTTGCTGTTCTAGAATTCATCGCCAATTTTGAAATTGCCTTAAACTCTGATCTGCTCAGTTTCCCATGAGACACTGAATTTGAAGTAGGAATCATAAAGTTTTCTACTTCCAACAAATTATCTGCAGACATCTCACACTCACTTTAGATTTATGTGCTTCATTAAAAATCAAGTTGTAGATAATTAATCCACTTACTGTGAACATTAGTAGAACTTAGCAACAGAGCTTGACTGGTGATCCCATCAACTAGACAAGCTGAGAGATGGAATCTCTGCCAGTGTCTGAAATGTGATGCTGACACACGAGAACAAAATCAGGTGCACGCTGCCTTCAAACTGTGAGCACAGGGAATCAGCAGCCAACTGAGAGCTTTAACTGGCTTAATGAAGAATGTTCTGATTCTGTGTATTACGTACTGAACATTTGTGTAACTTTTAACTGCTCTTTTCTGACAAAAATGCACTGAATTTTTAAAGTTCAATTTGTATTAATTTCAGTTTTGAAAACAGTGGCCCTGGAGTGTGTCTACAGCCGTTCTGTCACTTAAAAAACTGTGGTCCCTCAGGGGGGAAAGGAAAACCTAGCTGAAGGAAGATAATTTTCTCTCATCCATTGCAACAAACCAGAAACAACTGTTAAAAAAACCCAACAAACTTTTAAGAAATAAGAAAAGGTTTGTGATTATTTGGATCTTATTTGAAAGTTTTTCTTTTTTTTTTTTTTTTTTTTTCTGAAGAGCTTCAGACCATGTGCTTGGGTTGCAGCCTTTCCTTTACAAAAGGAGTGAATAAGCTGGTTTACTGTACCCCAAGGCTGAACTTGTCTTGCAACTAGTCAAAACCTAAGTTTCCAGAACTTCTCACAGTGAAAGGTTGCTAATTATTCAAACAGAAAAGTGTCTCCTGCTGTAACCTTTCTGAAATAATAATTGGGTTAACTCCTTTTAGATTTTTGTGCTTCAGAAAAGGAAAAAGCAAACAAACAAGAAGTTGTGTGTGGTACACCAGTTATTATGGACTGAGGAACTATTGCAGGACTGAGGAATAGAACTTTTTTGGTCATATCCACCAGAGAATCCAGGAGTATGGATCTGTACTGACTTTTTCTGAAGATGGTGCTTGCCCACATGAACAAAAATTGATGTATTTTTAGAGGCTCATTACCTCAGAGAAGCTGGAACTAGGATGAGGGAGACAGAAAACATAAAGTGGGCATAGCACATGACAGTTTCACTTCTGTCATTACAGATGTTTGTGGAAAACATGCTAGAGTCTTTTCAACACACTGCTGGAATTACATAATATAATACTAAGGAAGAATCTGTTAATTTATAGTAAATCCATAAGCACTTTTTGTTTGATTGGTAAAATGTTCCTTCTTGCATTGATCATTGCATTTTCTTCTTGCATGTTCTCTGAACCCCCTGGTTATTGCAGTAACATTGTAGATCTCCTGTATCTGAGGTTTCATTGTGCTAGGTGCTATGCAATCTCTGTCCTGATCCAAGGAATTGACAATTTAAAACCAAACGCAACAAGAGATAAAAGAAATGGGTGTTCTTGCTTAAAATCAGTGATGCCATGCATATACATGGCAAAATGTGTGCATCTCTTTATGTTTCTGTGAATGGTTATTGTGGGATTATTGAGAAATCTGCCACCAGACTGATAGTTTTTTCTTGTCTTTGTTCTAATCTCTGGAAGATGGCTATCTTTAGGATAATGGTGTAAGATACTCAGTGGGTTTTGAACGTGACTGAATTGTCTTTTTCCTCTAGGGATCATAAAACACTGAATGTAGGTGCACAGCTAAAATTTTCAATCTGCTTTGCCAAGTGCCGAGTGCCAAGGGCCTTTCACTGTGTCAGTGTTAAGCAGAACAGTAATAAATAGTTTGTCAGGCAGTTCTACCTGTAGTTAATCCTTTGGTATTTGGCATTTTTTAGAAAAGTTCTGAACCAGAATGGACTCTCTTTCTGAAATATAGGCCAAAAAACAGTGCTAATTATTTTTATACTGTTGGTGTTGAAGAGGTTGCCCGATATTTTATCTGTCAGAGGTTCCCTCCCAAATTGCAAACTACAGTGCTGATTTAGCTTCACTGATTCTTAGCCTCCACAGATTTGTTTGCTTTTTCCATCCTTGACTGTGTAGAAGGATCCTGGAGGATGCTCTAGGGGCCACCCAAGGGTCTTTCTTAGCCCATCAGTGGCTTAGAGTCTGATAAATTCTCTATCCATGTTAGGGAGAGGTTTTGCAACGATCTGCTGAGATTAATTCACTTAGATGATGTAAGTCTCATATTTGCTGACTCTGGTTGTCTCACACAAGACTGAGGTATTTTTGTGTGTGTTGTTGTCAGGTGCTGTGGGCTATGAACATGCAGCAATTTCGTGGTTAAGGCAAAGACAGAAAAGCCTGTACAGTAAAAATCAGACAGTGTAAGATTGTTTGCTCAGCTTGTGGCTAGGAGTTCAGATGGGATGATAAGTGTTCAGTTCAGTCCCTGAGTCAGTCCTTTTTGAAAGACAGCAGATTTAGAGTGTTTGTAATTGTAGGGCATGGTGTAATAACTTTTTTTCATTGATTGAGGAAAGGAAGGCATAAATAAGCTGCAAATCTCTGATAAAGGTAGATATATGAGATTTTTGATAGATATATCTTATGAGTCTGAATGTAATAAATTTGTCAGGCCTCCATTGGAAATTTAAGCTTGTTTCTCAGAATGAAACCCATTCTCTCTACCAGGTTTAGAGACAACATTTTGTTGTCTAACCAATATTCTGTCTTAGACAAATGCAATCATTCGGTATTGTACCAGCCCAAATGAGCTCCTGTGGCACATAACACTAAATCTGAGTGGTAGTACTGAATTCAATGATTGATACCTGAAGGACACAAAATCAGTTTTGCCACAATGTTGTATCCTGGACTAAAGTGAGAGAACATTCCTGCTTATGGCTGTTGTTCTGTCTGCCTTCTAACTAGATTTTTTCCGATGAGATTCAAGATTTCGGTGTAGTAACATACAGGTACTAGATATTTTTGAAAACCTGTGTAGGCATCTTTTTGTCTCTTTGGGCCTAACACCTTCAAAAATCTTCAGGTCTTCAGAAGGCTTTTTTCCAGGCTAATATTGCCTATAAAATGTCTACTGAGCTGAAAATTCAAAATAATGAACATATTGATAACATGTTATAAGCCCTGGTTCAGGGAGGGATTTCAATACATCATCTATTCAGGTATCACACTATTGCTGTTGGAGGGCTAGCTAATATGGTGGTAACGTAATGTCACTGAAATTAACCACTGTAGCAAAGTAACAGCTGACCTCAAATTACTTTTTCATTTGGTGTATTTTACTGGGTGTAAGAAAATATATTTCCCTCTCTAGCTGTTTGGCTCATTGTTAACTTTTGGGATCCTGTTGTCAGTGTTCGCTTTTTTCCAATGCTTGACTGTGATGACTGAGATGAAGATCAGACAGTATACGTTCTTTAAGTCCCCAAAAATCCTCTGTGATGGCTCTCTAGGTCATTTACCAGTGTTTGGTAAATTCATGTGCCTCTACTAGAACTGAATTTGTATTTCTCTTTTTGTTCAGGTTGTGTTGGATTTATAACTTTTTTAGCAGGATTGTGTATCCTAACACCCTGGCAGACCTCTGCCACAACAGTGTGTGAGGTTCTGCTAGGCTTACTTTTATTGCTGCCTAAGAGAATGAGTGATGGATGACTGCAAACATAACAGGCTATGCAACCAACTCTATCTGTAACAAAAAAGGCATTTTCTATCAGTAAATAATCCTGTATTTTTGAATAATTGAAAATCCAAAGGGGACCCAGAGTTTGGATCTGCTTCTTGGTCCTCTGAGGTGCTCTTCAGGACAGGTGTGAATTCGGAACCATAATCTCAAGACCATGTTTCACTGTGTGAGAGGTGGATATCCTTAAATATTGCTATGGTTGGTGTGTATGGGGGCTGTTTATGAGGTAATGTGACAATTGAATGGAATTCAGACAATTTAGCACAGATTAAAGAATTTGTTGCCACTTTCTTAGTGAATTGCATCTTGTCATAGTGTCCATCACCAAGACTTTCACTGCTCCCAGTTAAAGTTCTCTTCTGGCTCTGCTACGCTTTTCTGGCCTAGATGTAAATTTTTACACATATGAATTTTTTCAGTCATTTTGGAGTGAATAAGTAAAAGTTTTATAAAAAACACCAATATTGTTAGTATTAATGTGAGAGCTACATGGTTCTGATGTCTGTTTTCTCTCTTTTTGTTTCAGTTCATTGCTTTTGCCTCTTTATTCTTCATCTTAGTTTCAATCACAACCTTCTGCCTGGAAACACATGAAGCTTTCAATACTATTATAAACAAAACTGAGCAGGTTGTCAACGGGACAGAAACTGTGCTGCAGTATGAGATTGAGACAGATCCTGCCCTGACATACGTGGAAGGAGTCTGTGTGGTATGGTTTACATTTGAATTTTTAGTACGTGTTATTTTTTCCCCCAACAAACTTGAATTCATCAAAAACCTCTTGAATATAATTGACTTTGTGGCCATCCTGCCCTTTTACCTAGAAGTGGGCCTGAGTGGGCTCTCCTCCAAAGCTGCTAAGGACGTACTTGGTTTCCTCAGGGTGGTAAGGTTCGTCAGGATCTTGCGGATCTTCAAGCTCACCCGGCACTTCGTGGGGCTCAGGGTGCTGGGCCACACTCTGAGAGCCAGCACCAATGAATTTCTGCTGCTGATAATATTCCTGGCACTCGGTGTTTTGATATTTGCCACTATGATCTACTACGCAGAGCGGGTGGGAGCCCAGCCTAACGACCCGTCAGCAAGTGAACACACACAGTTCAAAAATATCCCTATTGGCTTCTGGTGGGCTGTCGTCACCATGACCACCCTGGGATATGGGGATATGTATCCACGGACTTGGTCAGGCATGCTGGTGGGAGCCCTGTGTGCGTTGGCAGGGGTGCTCACCATAGCCATGCCTGTGCCTGTGATAGTTAACAATTTTGGGATGTACTACTCCCTGGCCATGGCAAAGCAGAAACTGCCAAGGAAGCGGAAGAAGCACATCCCTCCTGCTCCTCAAGCCAGCTCACCCACCTTCTGCAAGACAGACTTGAACATGGCCTGCAATAGCACACAGGGTGACATCTGCCTGGGCAAGGACAACCAGCTGATGGAGCACAACAGATCATCAGGTAGGATCCCACTGGAAATGCATGTCCTCTGAAAACACTTTATAGACCAGTATGTTTGGTAGGAGTCAGAAAGCAGCCAGTCTTTCTGCCAGGAGAAGACGTAGCTCCCACCCTTCTCCCCTCCAACGTTTGCGTGTGTCAGTCTCATAGAGGACAAAATAGGTATAGTGATGTTCCCAAGCCTCTATGTAGCTGGTCTATACAGTTTTGCTTGCTCTGTTGAGAATGCTTTCCTGCTGATGATATCAACCTTTTCTTTTGCCTGTTGTTTGTTGCGTTGTATGGATGTTTCTTGTTTTTCTGCATGACTGTGACTATTTGAGCAGCCACCGTGTCCCACCCTGTTGGACTCCATGGTGTTTTGCCTCAGTGTCTGTCTCTTGTGTCAGCTTTGCCTGTGCCACATCGTGGCCTGTTAAGCAAGATCCTACAAAGAAGCAGTCATTTAAAAGGAGCAGGTGCTTTACATCCAAAGCCCAGCACTCAAAGGAAATAGGAAGAAATTCTCTTTCTAGTTTTCTTTCCATTTGGCATTCTGCTTCTCTGGCTAAAAGAACCTCCTTCATCTGTTAACATTGCATGATACTTACTATTAATTAAATGATAATAGCATAGCTAATGTAAAGTTTTTCAAGAAAAAAGAAAATGACACCCTTTAGCAACATCATTGCTATTACTGTTGATTTTTGTGATTTCTATTACCTTATTTGTTAAAGTTCCAAATGATGAATAAGGAGTATTTGTGCGTATCTCAGTGAAAATGCATATCAAATGACAGCCTTGGCCCCTCCAAGCCACTGCTTCGTATTCTATATTTGTTGCAATTAAAGGGTAAATTTTACCTCTCAGTGTAATTAAAACAAATTTTTTAGCAGCAAGAATATTTTTGTTTGTTTCTTAAGTATATTTAGTCTTAAGCCAAGCACAGTCTGTTTAAGAAGCTCACATACCAGTCATTGGACTCCTCTTGGAAAACTGCTAAAGATTAATAAGAGCAAAATCACCCATGACTGGTGTAATTAATTTTTTTTTTTAAAGTAGAGTCTATAAAATTGGTCTCTGAACAATATTCTTCTTTGGTCTGTTGCTCTGTTACTGAATAGCATTAATGTTCAAAGAAGCTCAGTATCACTCTCCGACTTACTGTTCACAAAGTTAGCACAGCTTTTTGAACATCCTAAGTATATTTAAGAGGACAGAAATTCTTGAACAGAGAGACACTGAGAGTGAATTATAGTTTTACAGTGCTTTGACTGATACCCACTTTGAGATAACATCTTTAAAGTATTAATGATAACAGCTTTTTCATGCCATCAGGTCCTACTAAAGGTGTTCTGAGAAGGCTCAGTGTGATCAGAACAGAGACACTTTTTTTTTTGTCTGCAGCTTTATTTACAAGGGGTTATAGTCACTGAAGTTAGAGAGAAAGCAGATATGCAAAAATGAGCCATTTTAAAGTGTTAACTTTCTCTTTCATAGTGCCACCATGCACATGACGCACTGTAGCTGTATTTCTGGTAGAGAATGCTATTAGAGTCACTAGGAATTCTATGCAAAACTTAAAGGCTGAATTTTGCCCTTTGCATACCCAGTTCAGAAAAAAACCACCCAAACATGCTTGGATTTAAATGCAGAGGTAAAGCTGAAGTTACGTTTTTAATGAATTTGAAATCATAGTTAATTTTGAAAGGGAGTCCTTTGGGAGTGACAAATTAGGAGAGGTACAAGTTTGGCTGCTTGACTAAATAGAGACCAAAGACAGTATTTAATGTTGGGTACTTATGATGACAAGCAGTGCAAGTGTTATAAATAAAGAAATGAAAGCTAAGTGTATTACTGAACAGCCTATAGTGCCAAATTTTGAAAATTTAGCCTTCCTGAGTGAAGGACTCTCTTTGAAACATGCTAAACAACATATTCTAAGCAAAAACTACTCACATGACCTCTTGTTTAGCAAAACGTATAGCTGAAATAGTAAATAAGTGTTTGAAATATCCAAGGCTGACTGTACTGTAAAAAGTTACAGTCCATAGTAAGTAACTAACTGAGCCTTGATTTGACTATTTCTGTTAGTTTAAATATAACTTTATATGAGTTTTAGAATAAGAGCAGGAAAGTTGAAAGCTCATTTGTTCTTGAATAAATCATAAACCTTTTACCATTTTGTACTGATTAATGATGAATTGCAATCTTGTTTTCTTCTAATGATTTACTTTATAACTATTTTTTGAGTGATGGGAATATCTGGCATTCAGCATAAGCTCTTTGTGATGTCTCATTTCCTCATTCATTATTGTCTGTAAATGGGCATGGTGCTTTAACCAGTGTTATCAGGTGAAGACAGTGCAGGAAGTGAGCAGCCACTCTCACCTGGTGAAAGGCTCCCTCCCATCAGACGTTCTAGTACAAGAGACAAAAACAGAAGAGGGGGAACATGTTTCCTACTGACAACAGGTGATTACACGTGTGCTACAGATGGAGGGATCAGGAAAGGTATGGACTTCTTTCATTAGATCATAAAAGGTTGCTCAGCAATGTGCTTGTGAAAAACAATCTTAGAGTAAAATGATGTGCACAATGCTCTTAGAGGAAAGACTGTACTCATAATGTATCTTTTTTTCTTAACTCCTAGTCATTCTTTTCCTGCTTTCCTTTTAGAAACACTCATCCCCTTTAGTCTTCAAAAAACGTGCTTGATGTTGGACCCTCACTTCACTTGTGTCTTTTGTCTGTTACCTCTAATGGAAAAGCCTTCAATTCAGACCTTGCTCATTCAACCACTCATCACTCAATATCATTTGTCATTCTAAAAGACAAATTCATCATTTACTAACTTTGGTCTGTTCTTATTAACTTAGTAAAATTTGCAGCTGAATACACTTTAAAATGTTAGTATCAAGCAATATTTTTGTTCTGAAGACAAAAAAAGCATATTATGAGATGCTATTTAGATTTCTTTCAAATAAAAGTTTGAGCTTATAATGCCAAAAAATGTTTCTTCTTTGCAATACACCACTGATACTAAAAGGTGGTTTCCTACCCCAACCAGAATTAAACTACAGTAAACAATGTTTGACCTTGCAAGGTGCTAAAAATACCTCTCTAGTTATTCAGCCTCTTTAAGTCCAATTACTCACTGTTCAGTAGGATGGGTGCCAGGCGGAGTTTGCAAAACTCCTGTTTCTTATTTGTATCTCCCACGTGACTGTGTTGCTAGGCCATCAGGCCACAGCTGGCTGCAAATCTAACATCAGGACATAGCCCTAAAATCAGCAATGCCAGTGGTAGTCTTGCAATTTCCTTAGATAAGAATGACTTTTGTTTCTTGTCAAATTATGTTCTTCTGAAATTGTATGATTCTTAACAGATTTCACGTTCCTGAGTGCTGATGTGTAGTCATTCACCTCAGAGTTCAGCTGAAGTAGCCAGGTGGCACTGGACAAACATTTTTGCCTTAGATTTTTTTAGCTTTTTTGTTTGTTTGTTTGTTTGTTTTTTTTAACTTGCTTGGTGTATAGTGAACACAGGTGTCCCAGCCAACCATATACCCTAAAGAAATTCTTTTGGGTTGTTTTGCAAATGCTCTTTTTATGCTTAAAAGCATGAGCTCAGTAGTTAAACCTGTGATGGTAGATATGCAAACGGAGTTCCATGTGTATGGTATTTGTAAAGAGTATGACTGTCTCTATGATCCTGCATTTTATATATTCCTATATATAATGTTTAGATTAAATATTTTTGCAGTGATTTGCTACACATTCCACTGACCATGAATTTCACACTGTCTTCTCAACAACTAGGATTATTTAAAATATCTCTAATGCTAAGAGTCTAGTCTTTGAGGAAGTCAAGAACACTTGGAACATTGCCGTGGCATCTTGCAAGATCAGGTTCTTGACTTCACCTAGCAAGTTATGGTGGTAACCATACCTAGAACAGATCATAAATAATAAAAAGAAGTTATGCATCAGCTCTTAGAGACATACTGATATAACAATAAAACATATTTTATACTGGAATATTTATTTGTAAATCCAGATCTAAAATAAAATGGTGTCATGGTTTTTACCACAAAACTGGGGCTTGAGTTCAGAATGGATGGGTTTTTTCAGGAGAAATGTACTCTGTCTGGCTCTGATGATAATTTTAGTTGAGGCTGAAATGTTTTAGCCACTGGCTTTTTTTATACACACTATAGTCACTTATTTTATACAGAGTAGGGAAGTTAGCATGTAAGCAGAAAACTTATTCAAGTAACGTTCAAATGGGTTTGAATACTTGAATTTAATTCACACATCATCTAATCCTTCTTTCTGTTTCTTTCTTTCTGTACATCCTTGTAGTGTGGTTTGTTCCTTGGTTGGTTCTTGATTGTGTTCAATGATAATTTATTCTGAGTTTTTTCTCATTAACACTTTATCTCCATCCCTAAGATGATACTGATTCAGAGCTGATCCACTAAAACACCCAAAAAGTACTGATTTTGGATCATGCATCTCTCTCTATTCATCTTGTGTATCTGTTTTTCATTTTTAGGAGTACCTATTTTATTATAATCTTTACCATCTTCCTCTATCAGTTCTTTCCTTTTATTGTTAGAAAAGTAGCAGGAAAATAATCTTAAAAATTACTTTCCTAGTTTCTACGCAAAAAAAACTACCTGATTGCTTTGGGTTTTTTAATAAGCTTTACATTTACAGGGAGGTTAAATATATACACTAGCATTGTGCTTGCCCTCAATTCCCCTTTCAAATGTGATTCTTTCTAATCTGTGTAAATGCTGACAGAAACTCAGAAGCTGAAGGCTGTTTCTGAAATATTTTAGAAGTCTGCAGCATCAGAGTCTAGTCTGCCCTTGCAATCTGGAGAGAACATTGCACAGTGTTTTAGCAGACATGAGGTTACACATTTGCTTTAAGTATAGTTTTACAGCATGCAGTTCTCAGTAGGTAATATGTTAGTCATCGTTAGGGGAGAACCCAAGATATGATTTTTTGGGAAGATGCTGTCTGTTAACTCTGTTATCTAGAGATCTGGAATTTGAGCCGGTAACCATTTCAATCACAGAAAAACAAAGTCTAGTGACATTCCATGTGATGTTTAGCTTTATTGTCATTTGCATTTTATAGTGTCTGCGAGAAAAGTCTCAGTATTTCACTGTAAGCAATTTGTACCTGAACATCTTAACCTGACAAATGCTCAGGTGTATACTTGTCTTCAAGGAAACAAACAGTGCCACTGGAATCAGTGAGACTTCTCATGCTTGCAGGGAAGCGTGTATCCATGTGCTTGAGAAGCAAGGTCCTGTCTGGCTTAATCCTTGTTTTATTTCCTTACTGGTATCTCTCTTCAGACCCAATGAGCAGATTATTTTCTTAATAAATGGGGTTATTCAGGTGGTATTGGAAATACTTGAGTATGAAGATAGCGATGCAGTGAATAGCAGTGCTTTTTCATTTGTTTACAGCATAGCCTTTACAAAGTGAAAACTATGTAGCAGAAAGTAAGTAGCTAGAGCTCACAGTGTATGTGAACAGAATTGTCTGCAAGTGCAATGTTCCCTTCAAATTGTGAAGCATTATGTGGTTGCCTCATTTAATGATTAATTATTTACTACTTGCTTATATGGATTAATACCATTTTTTTCATTCTGGAAAAGAAACACAAATAGAGTGTTTTAAATTTGCCATTCAGGAGGCATTTGCAAATATGTTGAACTCTGCCATCTTACTGGACACAAAGTCTAAGGGTTAATATTTCTGAAGATGGAGCTTCTTTCTCAATTATCATTCAGTCCTCTGTAAAAGTAATTTACACACACTGTATACAACTTATCTGGTTTCTTGTTTATTTTAAAGAAAAAATGTCCTTTATTAGGAATTGAGTTTAGCAGAGATTATATAATTCCAACAGTTTCTATAGTCTGTCTTAATGGGTTTTTGATTATGCTTAGCCAGGTAGCTCACTGGCAACTCTGTTGGGATCCTTTAACTTGCACTCTGTGCAAACCTGTTCAAGCCCACAGAGCGATACTGAATGCAAGATGGGATATGGAAGAGCAGGTCAGAGCTTTTTTGCAGTGGCCTATTTAATTTTGTTGGGGAAAATAGCTGCATTAATTTGTAAATCATTTTATTTATTAGTATCTTTTGGTATGTCAGCATTGAGTTCTTTTGCAGGCATATTCCCTCCGAGCCCCCGATAGCTCCTTGGATTACATTGTATTGTTTGTCTTTGTCTATTTTTTGGCTGAATTCAACTGATGTCTCTGCATTTTCTCATACAAGGCTATGAAAAATCTCGAAGCTTAAACAACATAGCTGGCTTGACAGGCAATGCTCTGCGACTGTCTCCAGTAACATCACCCTACAGCTCACCTTGTCCTCTAAGGCGCTCGCGGTCTCCCATCCCTTCCATCTTGTAAACCAGATGGCATCAATCGGCTACATAGTACTAAATCAAATACTGTTTACCACATATTGGAAATAAATGTAGCATTAACCATAGGCTCCACAAATACTGTCTAACTCGTGCATGATACAACTGTCAGTAGTGAGAAAAGCCACTTGGGTAGCTGAAGATTTCTGTCTTGGCTTTTAAAGATTACCTAAGGTAGCACTTCTCCTTTTATCTACTATATTGACCTACTTTCCTGTGGCAATAAAACGACAGTTAGTGGATGCTGTTGTCCAGTATATTCAATAAATAAGCATATTTTCAGGGAGATTTACTTAAAATAATGTGCTTCCAACTAATTATCAGTCACTCCATTGAACCTCCATTTCTTGTGACTCTAATCCATTCTGAAGATGTCTGCTCTGAAGGGTCTGCTCATTTGCATGGATCATCCTGTCTCCATCACCTGACAAGCAGTGTTGCTGACTGTGGAGATCACAGAGGGCTCTGGATGTGTGTTCTCACATTGTTACCATCCTGCTGAAATGAAAGCACTGATAAACTGGTCTGCATGTGGGATTGTTTTTCTTTGTTTAACCTTTTCCTTTATTTTTTAACTATCTACTTGTTTATAAATGGCTTTATTTTGTGATTAACTTATTTCAGTACTGGATTTCTGTATCAGAGTTCTGAATGTCTCCGGTTGTTTGCACACAGATAACTGCAAAGAGGTTGTCATTACTGGTTACACGCAAGCAGAAGCCAGATCTCTTTCTTAATGGCTTGGGGAAGGCACAAAACATGCAAGAAAGGTAAACGCCATCCAGACTTGCAATTTTAAGCTAGCAAGTGCTGCTTGGTACTGTAGTAATTTCGCTACTCCAGGGTTCTTCAACGTTTTAAGAGGCTGAGTACCAAGTAAAATTGAAATGGTTGTTGGGGGCTTTTTTGTACCACTGTAAGAGGGTAGTAGTTCTCAGGTCAGGTTTTTGATGAGCCTTATGCCTCTGGCTCATGAGCTTCAAAACTTTCTTCAGTCAATGTTTTTTGAGGTCCTTTGTCCTATATGTGTTGTTTGTCTGTCTGTTTTGCAACCTGTCTCCTGTATTCTCCATCTGTCTCCATAAAGCATAGAGATACTGTTAAAATGCCCCCCTCTTTTAAGTTTAACTAAGAGCATTTTTTTTTCCTTCTCTCTTTTTTTCATATGGACTATACATATGTGTATAGATAGAAATATATCTATTTTTCAAGTGAAAGTTAGTATCATCTAGACTAACTCATGTGTACACTCTGAAGATTTTTCAAGTGGGATTTAGTAGTGGCTTTACAGCACTGACCAGTTGCCTATTGCATCAATCTTCCTCCTAGCAACCAGCATTCATTACAATTTTGAAACTGTATCTCCTCTAGTGTCTTTTTCATTCAATATTAACCTCTGTTTATGCAACAGGACAAATGCAATGGCAAATTTGAGGTTCTGGGCTGGTGAGGAAAAATTACCATAAACCACAGAGTTTTAGAACTATATGGGGAAGACCATAATGACTGAAATCTTTAGGGATCATTGAAATTGTTGAATAATACCTTATTGTCATGTTTTATTTTTGGTTAGGAAAAGAAATATAACTTACTGTTGACCGTGTAACATGTTCTTCTGTATATAGCCTAGCCCAATAGCATGACATGCATGTCAGAATTCTTGTACAATAATGTATTTATCAAAGTATACATTTCTGACATTTAGAGATGTACATTGATTTACTTTTGGTAAAATATTGTCAATAGAGAGATAATTGCAAACAGCTTCTAGCAAATTAATTAATATAATATCTGGTGCTGCTGTTATATTAACTACAGTGTTGTACAGAATTTATCATGGATTTTTGACTGCTGAAAAAGGGACAATGGAATTTAGCCATACCAAGGACTGTACTGGAAAGAGACTGCTGCTGCTGAATGGGCCCTGATAAACAACTCACACCTTGAGGAGGTCACTGAGACTTTACGTATGAAGTAGAGCTTGTTAAAGAAGATTAAAGATCGCTCATAATTACTGCTGCCAGAGGAAGGGGTGACTAGACACTGTCGATGAGTCAGCTGTAAATAAAATGTGTGCATGGAATATCAGTTTTTATCTATATCAAGGAAAGCTGAATTCATGTCATCATTGCTAAGGCTCCATGCAAAGACCCACACCCCTGTGTTTATTCTTCCTGGTTCCTGCAGTAAGTTGTGCTGTGGATCATACAAAGATACACACTTAATAATGATAGTGATGTAGTCTACATCTGTCTTGACTTCTGTCATACTAATGGCATATTTTGCAAAGGTCACAAATTTGAACAGAGTAGGTTTGCTTAAGTCCTCGCATTCTCAGTTTGCCATGACCTAAATTGTTATGAATTGTAGTGTACATGCCAAGTCTTAAGTTTACTTTTCACTTTGATAACAAAAATGTGACTGCAGACAAACATCACTGACTTTGTTCACAGCACACAGTCTTCTTTCATTGTTACCTCAAACTATTAAGTATTATCAGAAATAAAATTCTGGCAGCAAGATTATTTTTTTTTTTTAATTCAAAGTGTTGCAAACCCAACATCAATAAGTATAAAAGTTGTATTAAAATTATATCCTACAAATGTATATTTTGCATAAAATATATATTCTTTGATAAGTTACTTTCTGTAATTTTTGTGGTAAATTGATCTAGTATATTCTATGTTTATGAGACATTGTAGTGCTACGATGTAGTAATTATATTCTCTCCATCCTATTCAGTGGGAAATTCTCCAGAATCTGTTTTGTCACCCTGGTGTCCCGATTGTAGGGACCTGTCCCAGTTGTGAAACTCTGTATTGTGGAACTTCTGTGAACATGTCAAGGTGCATGCACAATCCTGGTGGAAACCAATGGAAATGTAATACCTGAATTGGAGAATAAAAGGCAAAAGACCTGGGGAGGAACTTGGAACATACCTTCTGAAGTGGCTCATGCGCTTTTTTTAGCTGTTTCGGTCCCCTGCCTGCTACTGGCCATCCCAGTTCTCAAACCAGATTCCTGGGGTGCATGAGGAACTAATTGAAAAACTAGCATGAGCTGGCTTCTGAAACAATTTAAAATCTATCTTCTTGTTAATGACCCTACACCTCATGTGGAAGTTGCAATTGGTTTAGAAGTTTTAAGTCTAATGGGAGTTTTATTGCATCCCGGTGTGAAGTCAACTTTCAAAAGAGGTGATAAATGATTGCTTAAAATTTCTAATCCAATACTGGATTTGGGGCAACCAGTGAAATCCCCAAATACAGGAGCAGAGTGTCTGAGGGGGGTGAGCTAGTACAACTGTGCACATGATCAGACAGGCTGTAATGCAGTATTTTGGCAAATGTACTGAGATGTAAGAAAGATTCCAGAAAATGGGATCAAGAAGCGTTCAAGTTTTATAAAAGGTTTTATAGTGATATTTCAGGAAAGCTCACTGTGCTGAGTTTGCCCAAA
Organism: Scytalopus superciliaris; assembly: GCA_013400415.1. Taxonomy (NCBI): domain Eukaryota; kingdom Metazoa; phylum Chordata; class Aves; order Passeriformes; family Rhinocryptidae; genus Scytalopus; species Scytalopus superciliaris. The sequence goes on from VXBX01000351.1 coordinate 18,542, forward strand.
GGTTAAAAGTGGTCTGTACTGTGACCTGTGAGCAGTACCCACATGAAAAAGAGGTGTGGTAGTTAGCCAGGACAAGGCTCACAGCCAGCATACAGGTGTGCTGTCTCCCCCAAGCACCCAGAGAGGTGTCTGGTTTTCCTCAGTGCTACACAGGGATGGTGATGAGCCCCAGATGGGATGCATACAAGGTGGTGCATGGTCTTGGTCAAGACTGTAGAAAACACTGATGGCCAGGTGGTGTCTGACATCTTCTACTGTCTCTGGATGATAAGGAGCCTGAATGGACCTCCACCAACGCAGGAGTCCAGAATAACCTGGTTGCAGCTATTTATTTTACTCCTAGAGAACCAAGCCCATGTTTAAATGCTTGCTTTTAAAACACATTTGGAGGGCAAGCTGATGGTGAGTCTGGTAACTATTAATATTTCTTGGGACTACAGCCCAACTCTGGCTGTTCTAAGAGGAAGAGTTGTCTTAACTACCAGCCCTCAAAGACTAGCCCCCTCCTGTTCTTCCTCTGCTTCTGGGCCCAGGAAGGGCTGAAAAGGACATTTTTATGAGAGGTATTCCACCAAGGTTTAACTTTCTCAGGCTGAGGAAGGTTTTTGAACCCAAACCTCACTCTCAAAGGGCAATGCAGTTCATATGTCTCAGATACAATATAAAGGATGTGCTGCACATTCTCATTGACTTTTGGTCGTGCTTTAAAGAAAAGTACATTTGATGATCTTTTGTAAAGGGGGCCCTTACAATGAAATGTGCATACACAGAACAGCTCTATCCAAACTCCCAGAGGCCTTTGGCTCTGCAGAAGCAAAATTGCACCTGGAGAAAGAAGTTTTGGTTCAAGCAGGAAGATGCTGTGTGGGTATTCTGGGGATCAAACACCCACTAAGGGGTGGTTGTGGGCATTTCTGGCTTTGATTTAGGAGTCCAAAAACTTATTTATTCCTTGTATAAGTAAGACCTAAGGTTAGAAGTCAAAACTGGAACATAAGTAGTGAATTTACGAGCAATGCATCTGTTAAGACATTTACCAAAGGATTGTTGCTCATTTGCCTTTTAAAACTGTAAAATCAGGATGTCAGAAATGAGCATCCTTTTGAAAGATAAATTAATGAGACAGCAAGGTTTGTGTGGAGATCAAAATCTGTGATGTAATGTGAAGATGGGCAGATTACAGAACCTTTGAACTTCAAATGCAGCTATAGTTCTTATGAGGCCACATTCAGCACGGAGAAATCATTGCTGTTCCAGTGAGTTTTGAGACACCGCATTATGAGTTTTACAGGTGTGTTATGTAAACTGGTTCCAGAATTACTAAGAAGCATACAGCTAATGATAATTAATATAATCCTGTGTATCAAGGGGATTTTTCATGTGTGAAACAATTACTAAAGGTTCTCTTACTAAAGATCTGGATTAAATTAAAGCTGCTAAAAGAGAAGGAAGTTCAAGGAAACCTCATTCAGATGGATTACAGAAAACTATATGAAGGGATCAATCTGACATTAGCAAATTTGCCAGCATATTTAATGTGAAATATGAATTTTAAAAGTCATGAATGAACTAACTAATGGAAGGGCATTTTATCATCAGAAAAAAATCATGAAGAAGTCAGATAAAACAAATTGGAATGGAAAATTGCTACTAGAAAGAGAAATTTATTATATTAATATGCTGTATTACAAGCAGTGGCTTGAACAATTCCATAATAGAGCCTTTGAATATTAACTGAGAAAAAATTACCAAAAGAAAAGAAAAAAAGGTTCCATCAGGTTAAAGTTATCAGAAATACTAATATTTTTATAGTACATTATTTTTCCCTTGGAAATACTTGTTATTTATTTATTTTCCAAAGAGATGAGTTATTTTAAAAATCGTGGGGTTTGAAGTTGAGAGTTGGCTCACGAGCAAATAACTGAGCTGTTGGTGTTGGGTGTTGGGTATCTAACTGGTGTGCCATTGCAAGCATTTCCCTCCTACTTCACTGAATATTCCTGGGACATGTTGAAATTGCAGAGGTGTCTGATTTCTGGCCCCAGAAATGGGGATCTGTCACATGCTGTCTCCATGGAAAGGCTGGGGTTCTCTCCAGTCAGGCATGAGTAGTGCAGAGCTCCTGGCTCTGGCATAGCCTGCAGAAGCATCCCAAGTTTGGTCTAGGTGCAGCTTCTCATTACCTTCTGGCAAAATATGCATGCTTCCCCCACCCTCTGCAACCCCCTCCCCAAAACCCAGCCTTCTGTCAGTTGCATTTTTTTATTATGAACATGTTGATGAACAGCTGACAGATTTCAGATTCCTACTTTCACAGCTTCACATTCACAGATGGCAATATTCTAGCATGTTTAAAAAAAAGAAGTTGGAGGTGGACACTTCTTGAAAATTTGGCACCAAAATGTTTTGCATTTCATTTAACATCTCCTGTATTATTTGCAGGTGGAAGACTGGAGATCAGTTTAAACCAAGGCCACAGCTAGGCTATTCTGAAACTTTTAGGATGTGTTCCTTTTATATTCTGCATCTGGTTAGGGCATCACTGCATTTTGCTATCACATGAAGCTCTCGTTTTTCTCCTCAAATGAGATTTGGAGATAAGATACAAGGGCAAATCAGAGAGTACTATTTTAAGTTGGAATGGGAACAGGCTGCCCAGGGAAGTGGTATAATCACCATGCCTGGAGGTATTTAAAAGACATGTAGATGTAGCACTTGGGGATATGGTTTATTTATGAACATGGCAGTGCTGGGTTAATGGTTGAACTCCATGGTCTTAGAGGTTTTTTCCAACCTTAATGATTCTATGATTCTAAGACTCCTATAAGACTGTAAACATGACTTTTACTATGAAGAAAAAGACACTTCCTGGGAAATACTGAGGCTTAAAAATGACTGTGGCGTATCTTTGTTTTGCAGAATGCAATGGACACTTTTTCTTTAAAACATGGAAACCAGATGATTTTTGTGTCGGCCTCCTCAGAGCAGCATTATACTTGCATAAGATAATGAACTACCACAAGATGAAAGTGGAAGTTATTCCCCTTGACCTTAAGACAGCTTATTTGCAAAAGTAGCAAGATAAGACTTGCTAAGGAAGCTTGGCCTTTGCTGTGAAACAATGCAAAACTCCATCAATCTGAAGAATAGTTAACCATAGCAACATTATCCTATTAGGTTGATGCTAAATATAGAATGGATTTTCTGTTCCATACAGGGATTTCCTTGCTTTGTGACTAAATGCAGCACCAAGGTTTTATGAAAATCGTATTTTCTTCATGCCTATGAATGTTGTTGGTACAATGAAGTCTGACACTCTGAGAGTCTTAAAATTATTTTTTTAAACAATGCCATTGTTTAAAGGCACTTTTTGCATTTTGCTGGCATGAAAAATCAGGTTTCTTCTGAGTGGAATACTGGAAAGAGGGGTAGAGGGAGTACTGAAAGACATTGTTTTCTTGAACTCTTAAAAAATCTGCCACATGAAACCATGACATGACAGAAATAAAAAGACGTGACTTTCCCTATGCCAGTGTCTTGACATTGACTGTAACTCTTCCAATTCTGAAACTCTTCTTTGTTTTGTTTGGAAATCACGACAACAAACTGTATTCAATTACTGCTGTTTATAACTTGCACTTAATCCTTGATAATTATCCTTTAAATCTGTGATTAATGGAGCTGTTATAGAGCTAAAGATCATGAGGACTGTGCTCAGTGAAGAATTTATGAACAAACTTAATAGTTGCACCTGTAATTATTGAAGAGTTTCCTCAGTACAGGACAGTATCTGAACAAGTTCCTAGTGTTCCTCCCTGACAACAGTTGCAAAACTGACCTTCACTTACTTAAGCAAGACTAGGTCTTGGGAAGCAACTGGCTTACACCATGGGCATTTCCAAGATATTTATCACCTACATCATAGAATCATAGAATTGTTTGTGTTGGAAAAGACCCTTGAGTCCAACTGTTAATGCAGCAAGTCCAAGTCCAGCACTCGACCACGGCCTTAAGAGCCACATCTACATATCTTTTAAAACTTCAGAGTGTTTCACAGCACCTCTGCAGCAGGCATGCCTGGTGCATACTCTGAGCAAGCTGCTTGGGTTTCTCCAGAGCTAAAGAAGATGGATTGTTCATGTCTAGAAACTGATGTTTCCCATATCTTAGGTACCTTTTTCAGTATGGGTCAAATTGATCTCTATGAATGCCTGTTGACAGGAGTATCCGGATCTGTCTCCCTCCTGGCACGGGAGCAGAGGCTCAGTGCAGAAGCAACATGGCCCTGCTCCTGTGCCCCTCCGGTGTTTTGCCCAGTCTTGCAGATGTACAGTGCCAAGGCTATTTCATAGATATTTCCCATCCACTGCCTCAGAAAGAGTGGTTTCTTTTAGTTTCTTGCAAGTGCAAGAAACACTTGCATTCTTCTCAGAAGAGGAAGGTCGTGTGCACTCGGATCCTGCCTGGGAGGTGGCTCATGCTCAGTTGTATGTGGGTTGGACATGTCCCACACTGACTCCAGAGCTTACTTCTTTTTTGTTTTTGCAAGCAATACATCTCTGGCTGAAACAATCATGTAAGCTCCAATCATACTTCAGAAACACTTCTTGTAAGAGCATTTGGCTATCTGAGACACTTTAAGCAGAGCTCATGTTACCTGCTTGCTTTTCTTTCCCCTTCTGCAGTCTACTGAACCCACCATGTGCATCATTCCCTTGTTTTCTTTGCATGTGCCTTCACTGCTCTCTGTCTTCTGCAGCTTTCCTAGCTTCAACTCTGCCCATCCTGTATTCAGGACTTACACACATGCCTCCTTTGCCTGTCTCCTTGTTACAGTGCATGAGAGCTCCTGGGAAACGAAAAGGTAAGTTAATTTGGACCTTAATCACAAAAGTAGAGAAGTACAGAACTGACTCTTTTGAAGCTGACTGAAACTTGCTGGAGATGTTTCCGTTTGCAGTTGGGTCCAGTCCAGCTTGGAATGAACTTGCAGTTGTATAGCCACCACAGTTGGGAACATTAAATCTTGGAACCACAAAATGCTGTCTAAAAAGCAGCACAGCTGTCAATGAAGAACAGTTTACAACTGGAATATGGCCAGTGCCTGGGCCACTTCAGAGGGACATGCCAAAAAAACAGATAGAGTTGATTGCTTAGAAACCAAATTCAGAAATTAGATTTTCCAACTGTATATTGACTGAACTATTCATTTCCTAATCAATATAATAGTACTGAGGAGAATGATTGAAGTGCTGAATATATAATAATCTGTCAAAAATAATGACAAATACTGACATGATTCTTTCTGTCCTTTTTTAAGGCTTATTGTAATACTGAATTTTCTTTGGATCCAAAGAGAAATATAATGAAAATAGGTGCATTAGCTAAATTAATGTCAGGAATTCAACATCCCTTAAAGGTAACTATAAGAATTTACTTCAAGAAAAGTTTTTATATTCTAGTGCTAGACAAAAGCTCTGCATTAAGTTTTATTCATAGTCCTCAGTACCCTTCAAATAGGGTGTAATTTCTAGACTTCTATGGTCCTTATTAATGGGAAGTCTTTTTTACTTACCTGTATTTGAATCTTTAGACAGTAACAGGTAATTTTTTCATTCAATCATTCCTATGTTGCCTGTGTCTATTTAAGACACTGGACAAACTGTTATATGCTTACCCAAGTTTTCAGGTGAGGTTTTGTACTAACTATCAGGGCAGGCAAACATATGCTTAGCAATTGAAATGCTCCAGGTTAATGGTATGTAGTTCATAAGAGGACCTTTGGGAGATTTTTGGCCCTGGCTTTGTCTCAGTGGGGCTGTTGCTACCATGTCTAAGCTAAAGGAAGGGACTGGAACTGCAGCAGTCTGATTCCCCATAGAAGTTTCCATGCTGAGAGGTGCAGACATCTGTCTGTAGCCAGCACTGGGATTTAATTCCCTGCCTACCAAAAAAGCCCAGCCCACTGAGCAGTGTGGTTGTCCTCTGCAGGGCACAGCCGTGGTGTTACACCTGCACTGTCAGCAGCATTGCCAACAACCTTCCGGATTCTGGTTTCATCCCTGCAGCCAGCCACTCTGGTTGGGACCCAGAGGCAGTGTGTGGAGTAAATGTAGCAGTATCCAAACCTTGACACTAAGCTGTGCAATTCCTGACAGAAGTTTTAGTGACTCTTGTGCTGCATGACCAAGAGTGTTGTGTGAGAGTCACCATGCTGCTGCAGCATACTGTGTGTCTTTCTCCTGAGGATTTCACAAGGCTGCTTTCCCCTGTGTGGTGAGCTTTGCTCACTGAGCTGCTGGCAGGGGAAGCAGAGATGTGCAGCCTGTGCTGAACAAGTCACAGCCCTCTTCCCATTCCCCTTGGCCCCCATGACTTCACAGAGTAATTTCATCATCACAAAAATGTTTGAATAATGCCACATCTTGGTGTTTAACCTGTAGCATCTGCTTGGTATAAAGCAAGGCAGTGGGAGGCAGGGGATCTCCAAACCTCTCTGCAGGAGCGTGCCTTTGGGACCTCCACTGTAAGTGATTTGGTTTTCAGAGATAGAGGAGTTTTAGTTTTGCCTGTTGAGTAGGCAGGTGGATTTGGAGTGTCATGCAGGTCTAGGTGCACCAGAGAGGAAGACAGATATGCACTGGATGGTCACTGTGTCCACACACTGGCCTGCCTGCACCAAGATGCAAGGGATCTGTTGGATATGGACCATGCTGTGAGGGCATGAGACAGTATTTCCCAAATCAGTCTCATTAGCCAGAGCCTGCTGGTCCTCATTTGCTGGTGTTCAGGATGTGCACTGGAGTGAGCTGTGCTGCACAGGGAGGCTGCAGCTGCAGAGGGGCAGGTCAGTGGGGAGAGCTGTGCCAGGGCCTAGACACAAGTATGGGGCAGCCCAGTGGGGTGCAGCATCACCACCCACTGCATGGCCTCTCCTGCTCACAGCCAGAGGCATTGGCCCCTTTGCCACAAAGCTCTACCTCTCTTGTTTTCTTGTGAAAGTGTGAAAGTCCCCTTGTTTTCACTTTTAGGGCTTGACTGGGCACACATTAAGGGAAAGAACAGACCATCCCCCAGGATGGATGCACAGAGAAACATTTGTTCCTTGGGTGCCCTAGTTATGGGGAGATCCCCTTTTCCTGGGCATCACTTCAGCCACCAGCTTCTCTCCTTCCAGCCCCATCTTGCACCCCATGCATCCTCAGCACCTGGAAAATGAGAAACCACTCTGCATTTCTGGTCCTAATGAGGTTCTATTCCTTCCCTGATGGTCTGTGTAGTGCATTGTTTACTGTGAAGGCAACGCCAAATATGTTTGTCACCCCAACCAGCCCAAAACAATGTGGTCATGGTTTGCTAGATGGCTCATGGGCTCCATGTGGACTCTAGACCTCTAAAGATACAGTTGTTACGCATTTTGCATAAGGGATTCTACTGGTTTTGACTGGAACTGTGTTAGTTTTCTTCATAGCAGCTCATGTGGGATATTTTTTGGATTTGTAAATAAAACAGTGTTGATAACACCAATGTTTTAGCTATTACCAAACAGTGCTTACACAGTATCAAGGCTATTTCTGCTTCTCAGACTACCCTGCCAGTGAGCAGGCTGAGAGAGAACAAGAAGTTGGGAGCGGCCACATCTGGGACAGCTGATCCCAACTGATCAAAGGAATATCCAATACCATCATATGACACTATACTCAGCAGCTAGAGCTTATGGGGGAGGGAGCTTGCCAGAGCTGCTGTTGTGTGGAGTCAGTCTGGGCATCACTTGGCTAGTGGTGAGCTGTATTTGTTTGTTTTTTTTTTCCTTACGTCTTTCTCTTGGCTTTGTTCTTCTATTGTGTTGGTTTTTATTCTAATTATTAAACTGTCTTTGTCTCAAACTATGAGTTTTTCCAATTTCCATATACTCCCAGAACCTGCATATTGTTGTCTTTAAGGTGATAACAGGACTTGTTTGTTTTACTTGGATGTTTTTATTTCCAATTAGGCTTAATTATCGAACTTAACTTCTACACAGGAAATTAATTTTTTGCCTTTTCTTGCAACAGTATTTTCTCTTTCAAGACCAACTCAAAGCAGTTTCAAGGAGACATCAAAAGTGCAGCAGCTGACATTGAAATGCAAGTACTGGCTCACAGTTTCACAGCTGCATGTGGTCTTTAGCCTCATCAGGATTACAAGGCCACCAGTGTTTCTGAATTAATTTTACATAGCTTCAAATAGGTTACAATACTAAAATAATACAAATGGACCATCTCTCCCCCTCTAAGGATTTAAACAAAAAATAAAGGAGAAATTCTGTCCTTTCATTGGCGTGTGGATCTCAGCAATGCGTTTCATGGACAACAAACTTCTTGTCAAACATTCAAGGAAGGACCTTTGAAAGGTGCTTTGTGTATGAGATATTCTGCAGGGAGAAGCTGAGACTTGGGTAAATGGTACTTTCAGTCTTGGAAAAAGCCATTCCTTGTACCCATGTCAGACACATCTGCTGTGAATAAGCAGCTAGTCTTTTTTGTTAAAAGTCACTTGGGAGGGTGGCTGATAACCTCTCTGATATTCCCACATACTGAGCTGCAGAGGGGCTGTGAGCACTGAGGCAGTGCCAGAGCTCAGAAGCTCCAAAGACCACTAGTTCCTCAGTTATAATGTAGTAGTATGCAAAAAAAACCCCAAACCCTCTGTGTCATCATTCCCCCATAGATAAAAAGGGAATTTTATCTTTCTCATCAGATAATGCTGCAGGTAGTACTTGTGAGTGTGATTGCAGTGAGCAACACATACAGATGGACTGCATGTTTCAGAGCTTAGCAATGAATTTTCAGAGCTATCTCTGAGCTGTTGGCTAGCATATTGTGCCAGGGGTTTTCCTCACATCATACACAGCTGCCTGGAAAGCACAGGGAAGCCATAACTTTGCCTGGCAGCTAGAATGAGTGCTTGGTACCCCAAGCCAGTGATGCTGTGTCTGAGGAGACACCTCTCCTTGCAGGGAAAGGCTATTAGTGGTCAGGACATGCTCACTCAACATGTGGCTCTTCGACGGGGTCCACAGAGGCTCCTTTCCTTCGGTGTACGGGCACTTCATAACCTGTCACCAGCTTTAATTCAGTCAAATGCATTCTGTATTTAGAAGCCCTTCTGTGTGGACCTGGATTGAAAATTTATTTACCAGCACTCTTTTTTTTTTTTTTTTTTTTTTCTTTTTTTTTTCCTGGAGAAAAAGGAGCAAGGATGAAGATAAGTTATACTTGCAGAGCAGTAGCGTGTAGCTTTGGAACACTGTTTAATATAATGGTTGTCCAAAAATGATGTTGAGAAGGAAATTCCAGGAAAAAGTAACTTTGGGAAATAAAATTCATGTAGATTAATGGTTGTTCATTAGTGCACTTCCTTAATTTCAGTTTCCTCAGTGTTTCATCAGAAAGATTCCTATTTATAAACAACCAAACTACAGTAATAACAAAAGTAACTTTTCAATAGTCATCCCAAATGACTGATACTGCGTTTTTGTCATCCTAATTGCACTGAGTTAATTTTTTTCCCATCTAAAAACTAGAAAAATAATTCTGTTTTAGTTTCTTTCAACATTTAACACCATCAAAATATGACTTTCTTTGGTGGAGTACAGGGACAGCTATACACTGGAGAGATACAGATTTCCCCAGAACTAATTTGTAACTTCTAGCATGTGGGGAAGTGATAATATAATGCATTACTTGGCAGTAATAAAGAGATTATGGCAAGATCTGTGTTATGTGTTTACTGTTCAGAGTTAAAGGTTCTTAACCTTTTGGCTTTCCTGCCTTGTGTATCAAACAGTGAAAGCCATTGTAAGGTGCTATTAACATGAACTAATTCTAACAAGTTATGATGGCAAGCTGAAAGTAGTACGTTACCTAAAAACTCTTAGTCGAACTTCCATTTCAGCAAAGTTATGTTCTAATTCCATATGTACTAGTGCTTTCCACCGAGACCGTGTTCAGCTGTCCTTAATACACATTTGCTGAATCTGCTTAACTTCTGGGTAAGCTGTGTTTGACATGGTAGCCCTGACTCCATGGCTGGGACATAGGCACCATTCTGAAGAGGAACATCACAGTGCCCCTCCTCAGTCCTGCTTAACGGTGCAGAGGTGAACATGCTCCTGCTTGTCACACTGACCCTGTGCACAAGGCGAATCTGAGCAGACAATGAGTGCTGCAGAGACATGACCTCTTCTGCTGGAAATGTGTGGCACATACAAACATATTCACAAAAAACCTCCAGTAGTCATTAAAATATTCAGCCAAACCCAACTGGTATAAAGATGCTTCAAACTCTCCTAATTGAAATGAATATGGAATGTCTCATATGTTCTATTCACATCATAGCCAATCCTTTTTGTTTAGGGAAGATGTTCCTTCCTGCCATGTAAGATTGGGAGCACAGTTTCAAACTCAGGAACTGAAATTTGCTGCTGAAAGTGGTATGAGAACCATGAGAGTATACAGTGTTTGCCCCACTGCACAGTGACAGGAGGAATGAAAGATGACAGGGCACTTGACAGAACAAAAAGCCGAATCAGCCATATGGGGTTTTCCCCATGGAACAATGTCAACAAACCTACCTGTATATTCTGGGGTCAAAAGAAAAAGGTAAACCCCATACTTTCACCTATGAAAAAGATGAGAAGGATTTGCTTTTCTGTTGTCCTTAGCCAAATCTCAGTGCAGCTTGTTCTTAGAATTTTATAAACATTGAAAATTGGCTACATTGTCATGAAAATTGGCTACATCAAAAGATCATTTATGGGTTGATGAATGGAAATCATGTCAAAGTAGAGAGTTGGCACTGGCCCATTAACTACAAAACTTGGAGACCAGTTGTAACATACATCAAATTAAGGTCCACGGAGACTGCATCCCTGCCTTTGATGTGGGATGCCCCCGGTTCCCTTCCTTCTTTGGCCTCTAACTGCAGATGTCAAAGACCCAGACTGGTGCATCATACTCACGGTCAGAGCAAAGTTGAATTGCAGGAAGAACAACAAAGAAATAAAAGAGGGGAAGTACAAGGAGAATACCCTTTCTTCAGTTTATGTGGGTTTATGTCTCACTCTGCCTCTCAGCATGGAAAACTTACACAAATGCAACTCTTGGCCACTGGAAGAAGGGTATAAATGCCTTGATACAATCAGTCAGGCTTGAGGGACTGCGAGTGCTGCATATTGCTTTATAAGCAGCCTTTGAACTTCTACCGACGTTCCTCATCAGTAGCAAGATAGGTTGAGAAATGACTTTTCTAGACAACTCACATGAAACGGCACACTGGTTTGCAGGTTGGCCTCAAGCACATTTTTGTTATTTTTCTCAAAAAAGCATCAAAATGACATTTGCCTTTACATTTTCAAACCCGACTCACCCAATGAAATTCTCTTTTGAAATTGCAAAGGTATGAAGAGTACTAATGCAAGATGAAATATCTATTACTTATAATAGAAGATTGACTGTGAAGATTAAAAAAAATAGAATTAATGGAAAAAACATTAGTGCATGTTGTCATGTGCAGACATCAGAAACCACTGGTTAATATGTAGTGTGCCAAGAGCAGGCATCTTTGAAGTGTGAATCTCTGTGCAGAGCAGAAAAAACCAGCAAGGATGCAAGAGAAAAATAACATGCTGAGTCTTAAAATTTTACTGCAATTCACTCATCCAAAGTCTGCCCCTGAAAATATTAATGTCCTAGAACTGTAACTGTGAAAGGAAATCTAGATTATCTGCCCAACTCTGAAAGTTAAAAAAGGTACGTGAGTAAATGACAACCTAATAATTCAGGACTAAAAATTCATCTTGAAAGTTTAACCTTACTTACTGCTTTTGAGAATATTAACAGATACAGAAATGATTTTCTGGAGTGGATCTGGGGAAAAAATAATATATATATATATATTTTAATGTATTTAAAGTCTATGAATGAAAACTTGGATGTACATTCTGTACCTAATTACTTCTCTTCTTGTAAGGTTGCTCCTGCTCCAAAAATGTTCATATTGATAGCATTTGGGAATACTATCTAACATACGGGAACAGATCTGAATGTGGCTTATTGTAAATGTGGAGTCCATGGGGTCTGCCAGTGATCCATGTTTCATCTGTGTGTGGTCATTGTTAAGACCTGCCCTGCCAGGCAAGAGTAATTTTTTATTTTAGTAATAAGTTCCTTGGGATGAATTAAAGTAAATCACTACTAGATTATCAGTGTTTAAAGATATAGATATAAATGGTTTATTTTAGAACAATTTGTTTGCAAAGGAAAACAGGTATGTATCTATTTTGGTTGTTATTATCTATAGTAACAATGTCAATATAAAAGCATAAAGGTATTGCAAAGGAAAACAGCTATTTAGCCATTTTGGTTGTAATATAGCAATGTAAAATATCACCCAAGAAAATGTGTAAAGGAAGAGAGAGGGAAAGGGAGAAAGAGCACCCATGGAAATGTGTAAGAGAAAAGAGAGAAAGAAAGAGAGGAAAGAACAGAAATTTCATAGTCACCACTCAAAGATCTCCAGCAAACTTGGTGGTTGTTGTCATTGGTGTCTTGGTCTGTCAGGGAGTGGTGGGGGAGAGAAACCCATGAAACATAAGGTTCTATTGGTTTATATATCCTGAGAGGAAACCCTCCTGGTGCCTCCCCATGTGTGAGTGGGCTGATTTTGTAGAGCTGGAGGTGCTTGGTTTTTGCAGTTATTTAGGCGGGAGGGGGGGAGGAGGTGGGGAACAGGCTGAGAGGGAAGGGGTCACTTTGAAGGTGCCTCTGTTAAAAGTGAAGCTTTAGTGATGGGTATGTGCATAAGAGGCCCTTTTGACACAGCCTGGCTCATAGGAGACAAGCATCACACACCCAAAGAGTTGTCCCAGGGCCTATGAAGTTAACAGTTTGTGGGCTATGGCCTCCTCTGCTAAACGTTTATCTTCACTCTCAGCAGGCTTGCACAGCTCCCTATAGTAGCAATGTTTTAAGGCAATTAAAAAAAGTCCAGTTCCTCACAGTCTTCTGTGATTGATTATAGCAATCCCATCCCTTACTGGACTAGTATTTCTGTAATAAAAATTTCTATGTGGAAATTAAATTTGTTTTTCTACAGTCATATGCATCCACAACTTTGCATTTTGCTTCAAAGGCTAGTGCAGTAAATATTCACTATCCTAAACCTTGCTTGTTCTTATTGTGATGACTAAAATAGTGCATTGAATTTGTATCATAGTCTGCATGAACATGGGTTTCAGTCAAGTTAGACAGAGGTGCCAGTAAGATTCAATGACAGAAGTGTTTGTTTAAAGCCAATTCAAGGTGGTCATGGCTCTAATAAATGCATTAAAAAATAAGTGATAACTCATGTAAAATATTTGAAAGCATGAGTTCAGATCTAGAAAGAAGTTTCTGCTAGTTAAAAAAATGTATCTAAACAAGAAGTATTTTTTTCCACCAGATTAGACAAATAAATGATTACTTTGCTCCAGGAAGAAAGGTTTTGCCTTTTCTGTACCACCAACATGGGCTATTTCACTTGTCTTGTCTTGTACTTTGTCATATGTGACAAACCTTTAGACATTCCAGAATGCCACAGTTCATCTGAGGTCAATCTAAAATATCTCTGGTTCCCCTCTGAAATTTTTCAATCCTGAGTGACCCTCACACAACCTTTAAAATGCATTTTTTTTTCTGCAAGCATTTAGGACTGTTGAACCATTCCCTTCCTAGAAAAGAATCAAAGAAACTCCACTACTGAGAGCTCTGCCTCTCACTGATGCAAGGGACTGAGAACATGTCCAAGGTAGCATTTAATAGGGGTGCTAATTGCTTCAATTTCCTTCTGCCAAGCCTCATCCTTAGCTGTACTCACTTTTTGTCTGAGCTATGGCACAGTTTTCATCAGACAGTACAGAGTCTTGTGATGGTCCTTGTTTTATTCCCTTGAAGTACAGGAGTCGGTGACCCTCTTGGGCTTCCCAGTCATATCTGTCTGAAAGTGCAGCAGTCAGTCCTACCTTTTGGAAATGGCAGTGTTTTGGTCATTTTGTGGTAATACTGCTTTCCTAGGAAGTGCCTCAGTATGATCAGCAAAGGCCTTTATTTTCTCTATGTTCAAGTGTCTGGGAGGATGCTGATCTCCAGTTTTCCTCACAGTGTTGTAAAAGTGGCCCAGTTCTTCATGGAAAGCTTAGAGTTTATCTACAGAGCAATGTCGGTGTTAAAGGGCCTATTTGGCACTCACAAGATCTAATAAAATCAGGCATTGTGGATTGATTAGCCTGTTCAAGGGACAGGCATAATTCAAGTACATTTTCTCCAGCACCTGACAGAATTTTTAAGCCTCTCCCTATGAGTTCTTGTGTCATCCTCATTGTCTTCTGCTGTCATAAAACTTCAGGACTCATTTAGCTTCTTGAACTCTTTCTTAGATTTTCTTCCCAAGTCCACTGCCTAGTAATTGCTCCTAATGCTGGCAATCTGTGCAGGAAGATCAGCTGCAAAACATTCAGTTCTCTAGAGTCTTTGGCATCCTTCCTCACCTGGGCAACACTCACTCTAGTGCAGGTACCGGCAATTGTAATCTTTTAACCCCTACATATTTCCACTATGGATTTTTTTCTTTGGTGCATAGCTGACCCCATGTTTTTCACAGGCAATTTGGAAGTTGTCTGCTTCATTCTTGTTCTTAAAGTTTTGGCATGTCTTCATTTAACTCTCTCTGACTTGAGGCAAACTGTTTCTGAAACTGAATGTGTAAGTGCTTTTCACTGTGCATGTTTCTGCCAGAAATGCTTGGTCATGACTGCAGACCACCGAGGTGAATGTCAGGGCTGATACCTAAAATCTTCATTCTGAGAAATGATCCCTTCCCAGCAGAGTAGTTAGGTACACTTGAATGCATTCAGTTAGGAAGATCCATTGACTTCAGGTGTGCTTAAACCACGTCTTTAAGTGTCTTAGTAAGAGATCTTTATAATCAAAAGCCAGACCTCAAAATCCTTTAAGCTGAGTAAGATCTTTTTAGATATTTCTGTGAGATACTGCTTAAAGATTGTTTCCTTTTCTAATTCTTTAATAAGGTGACTCAGCTCCTTTTGATCATTCACAAAAATCTGCTGAAAGTGTTTAATCAGTTCAGGAAAATTCTGGCCACCTCATACTGAATCTCCCTTTCAAGGGCAAGTGTTGCTTCTGCTTACTAGGAATCAGAGAGCAGGAAAAAACCTGCAAACAACCAAGCATAAATTAACCTGAAAATAGCAGCATTAAATGTTTAATGACTCTGGAGACTGCACATCTTTGGGTTATTCATTGACATAATTATACGTATGGTTTTGTCCAACAAGATTTTACCTTGGGAATTCTCATATCTTTATCCACAATTTATGAAACCCACTGCCGAGGGATGTTGTTTCATATTCCTTTCTGGTCTCACCTTTAGCTCACTGTATGAAAGGACTCAGTTACTCACCTGATTTGCCCCCTCCACCATCAGCACCTAGATCCAACACTCAGAGCCTTCAAAACACTGCTTAGTGGTGCCTAATCCCAAAGGGATCTAGTAGTCCAGCACCACCAGTAGTAAATCCACATAGTTTCCTGCACAGCTGCCTTAGGCATGCCTGATGTTTTCCTTGTCTTCGGTGAATCAGAAGCCAGGACATTGCAGTCTCTCCCCAATTTTGCAATGATGGCTTCATGTTCTCAGATTTCTGGATGGAGGTATAGTTGTCAAATCTTGAGGTCAATAAGATGTCTTTGTGCATGTGAAGTGGGTCACCCATGTCCTTGAGCCCCCATACCCTCAACCTTCCCTGAGCTTCCTTGCCCCCAGATCATGCTCTCTAAAGAAGGGCCTTAAAACCTCTCTGTATTTTGATCTTAAGCTCTTGATACGGGTGTATCACAGACAAAAGCTGGTAAGGCAATATTTCAGCAACCACATTAATCAAATATTTATAAACTAAAACATAATTCCTTAGACTGTCCTAGAGCTATTTCACACAAATGGAACATTGGTAAATTTTTAAAACACATTGCTCTGAACTACAAATTTCATAG
Organism: Scytalopus superciliaris; assembly: GCA_013400415.1. Lineage (NCBI taxonomy): Eukaryota > Metazoa > Chordata > Aves > Passeriformes > Rhinocryptidae > Scytalopus > Scytalopus superciliaris. The sequence continues at coordinate 34,630 of VXBX01000351.1, forward strand.
GAACACCTGAGTGACAGATGGCTTTCGTGAACAGAAATTTAGCTTGGAGAAAAGAAGTGATCAGTAGGCTGGCCTATTTTGGACAATGGCTGGCTGGCACAAGGGATTCACAGGCATGGAAAGCATGTAACTTACAGACAGCCATAAGGGAAACTCTCAGGGTGTCAGGGCTGCTGTTCTGATCACTGATCCATCTCTTTCCTTATAAACATTTTTACAGCAGCTAAGAGCTGCTGCTGTACTTTCTTCACCTTATTCAGAGTGCACTTCTGAATTTAAACCTGTTAGTGGAATACAGCCTCTTAAAATTTACTCTTGATCCAATATATATAAAATATCTGTTGCCCAAGATCTGCTTTTCTCTATGCCCCTTCATAGTCCTCTGTCCTAAATGTATTATTATCTTACTGATGGCATTTTTTCCTTATTTCTTCCCTTCTTAGTTTGATTTCCTATCTGTTCACAGTGCCTTGCCCCAGGCGAAATATTGGTTCAGGTTACAGAGACCCGAAGAGGACTTGGTCCTGGAAGGTGTCTGTCCTGCAGGCAGATGCGACCTGGCTAATCTTTGGTGGGCTCACCTGCACAGAAAGCAGTCAGGATCTTAGGCTGCAAACTGCTGTTCTCTCCTCTCTTTGGTTTCTGGGCCTTGTAGCACGCTTTGCAACTCCCAGGGATATTCTGCAGAGATAACAACAGCTCTTAAAAAAGAGAGATGTAGCCTGATGCACAGGAAGCCTGCAAGTCAGAGTGCTTGAGTTGTCTTCCCAGGTTTTCTTCTGACTTGCTGGGAGATGTTAGGCTCAGCCTGTTCCCCAGTTCTTACAGCTTCATTAGTATTGTAATATGCACTGATGTCTTTAATAAAGTGAGTTTTATGAATGTCAGAATGATGATTATTGGCTCAGACTCATTCTTCTGAAATGCTTATTCATATGAAAGATTTTCCTTCCTTTTCAGAGGTTTGAAAGATATTTTGGCTAGATTGTTCCTTTCAAGTAAAGCATCTCACATTTACCATGGTTGGATGCAAAGTTGTTCAGCAGTATCATCGCATTAGTAGCTTGCCATTCATGTTCTCAAAGAACTTCAAAAAGGATGCTTTGATGTATTTCATGGACTTCTTCCAGCTGGTGTATAGCTCATAGTGTCTGTGTTTCTGTAGCAAATTGTAACTTGACTTTAGTATTTTACTGACTGCCTGAGTAAATATGAGGAGCTGGATATCAAGATGAGAGTCATAATTAGAATATTTACATCGGCAGCAAAATACCCTGTGTTCCTGAAGAGGGTTAACCACTTCTAAAATACACGCTTCCCTATAGCTCCTTAGATTTCTGCAAAGAGAAATGACAGTGTATGGCATCTGACTTGCTTCTGGCTTCATTTTCCCCTGTTTCTCAGCTTCCCAAAGAGGCTTGTTGAAACCTCAATGATCAGCATGTGTATCTGCATGCCCTGTGGCAGTCATTTTCCTCACCAGGTGGCAACTGGGTTACTAAAGCTCCTCTCCATGGGAGCAAATGGGTAGTGCTGGAAAGGGATGCAAGGAGCTTTAGAAACCATTTTGCATGGTGAGAAAGCCTGATACAGTCTGGTGGTTGCTGTGTCCCCCTGAGATGGTGCACTGCTGCCTGAAAGAGGGGTGCAGGCAATGTCCTAACAAAGCCCCGTGTCTTTCTGGGGGTTCTTTATGGAGTGATCAGATTTGGGACACTGTGCCATTACTGCAGAATTCCTTACCTGGGGATTTGCTCTAGTATCTCATGGCATTGGTTAACTTAAGGCTAAACTCCATCATGTAAGCTGCACACAGCTGACTCACTGCTCCACCAGTCCTGCACTGCAGCCAGGCACAAGGTACCGCTGCCACAGCTCAGCATGCAAGTGAGGATAGGTCGTAGGACTTGTAGCTAATTGCTAGACTGTGCTGGTTTAAAGGTAAACTGGTGGGAGAAATGAACCTGACTCAAAAGAGATTACAAGTCAGAGTTACAATTTACTAAAAAGATTACAATAAATACAATGATACACAGAAAAAAATGGTTTTAACCCACAAAAATCAGATGTATAGCTCAGCACCCTGGGGCACAAACAGAATGGTATTCATTAGCCCCTGTGCTGAGTGCCACGTGGTCCCCCTGAGTGTAAAGTAAAAGGAAAGGAAAACCTCTTGGTGAGGATGATGGTTACAATCTTGTTGAGAGTGGCAGTTGCAGCCCTGTTGAAGTTCTGATCCTCCTCTGTATGTGATGAGTGGTACCCAAAGTCCCCAAAGATATGCTCAGGTTCAGGTGGGAATGCCTAGGGTGGGGAATTTCACAATGGGTGATTTAACTCTGTGAATCATGGAATCTTTGACAGTCTAGATCATTGCAGATGCCTACTGTGCCAGTCCTTGATGGCCCATTAGCAGATGACTCCTCAGGCTGGATGTGAAGGCACTCATGTCTCCCTGGAGCGGAGTTACCACAGCTGAGTCATGGGTGAAGACAAAAACACTCTCATGCCTCTCAGGGTTCTTTAACACCCAGCTCGTAGCCTGAGGTGTCAGGTGTGCCCGGGGCAGCTGCTGCAAATGATCCATTATTAATAGTCCATCAGAAGTGACACAGAGGGTGTAGAATACACAGTTTTGGTTACACCCACATAGTGATAAACTGGGCCTGGCTGCTTAACTGGGACATAGGCTTAAATCTTTATTTTGAAACTGTGCCCAGAATATCTACAAAATGTTCTTACATGCTGCAATCAAGATCAAATCTGGCAAATATCAACTGGTCCTTTCTCTATCACAGAGGTGAGGCTTGTCTGTCCTGGCCTGAGCCAAGACTGTGAAACTAACTGTGCAGGAACTAAGGACTATCACTAAGATGACCATCACATACTCTGGTGGTAAAAGCCTTTTTCTGACTGGCTCAAATGCAAATATTTTAAAATAAAACATGCATCATACCAAACTAAATAAAAATCTATTAAAAACTGAATGTTCCACATGGCCCAGCCTTCTAGGGCAAAGCTGAGAAGTTCAACAGTGTGTGACTGATTTTTAAGTCCACCACTTAATGCACTATGGGTCTGTTGCTCAGATGCTGTGGTGAAGAACATGTTATAAGAGCTGACACAGAACAGAATGAGTATGAAAAAAGTCAGACATCATGTTGAATTTGCGATTCAGATTGAAGTGCATTAATAATAAATTGAAAACATGTATTATATATGGAGGTTCCTATTGAAACATTTCTCGAGGGCAGATGAATTTTAGTGCCATAGCAGAAGGATAATAGTTTTAGAGGAAACGTAGATTACTGTCATTTCTCTTGCAAATTATGTTGAGAAAAAATTATGAACAATAACAGGGCTTATATACAGGGTATATCACAGGAAACTCAACCTACAGTAAACTCTGAATTCCCATCTCCAGCCACAGAGTCAGATCTTACCAATCTCTTTGGTGAAGGAAGAATACAAAATATGCTGTGGGCTATAGGTCCAAAAACCAGAAGGAGTGTGTCCAATGATTTTAAAGGGAAAAATGTTGATGCTGGAATTAAGGACCTATAACTGAAGTCACATTGTTCCCAGAAAAACAACCCACTCATCTTATAAAAATTACATGAAATAGTGGAAGCTTTCTGAATACTCATTTTTGAGCTTAAACTTAAGGATGATGGGTTGCAAGTTGTATCCAGAGGGATTCCTTCAAATTCTTCCGTCCTCCATTAGAAGGCAGGGAGAGGTAGACCAGTGGTGTAGTCACAACAGAATATGCCCTGATTGCCTCAGAACCTTCAGATTTTACTCTGTCCCAAATCTTCCATGCAACCCTTTTCCTGTTATATTGGGATTGTATGGCAAGGTTCTGGTAGTGGAGGAGCTACAGGATTAGCTTCTGTGAGAAGCTGCTGGAAGCTTACCCCAAGTCCAACACAGTCAATGCCAGCTGACTCCAAGATGGACCCAGCGCTGGCCAAGGCCCAGCCAATCAGAGATGGTAGTAATGCCTCTGTGATACCATATTTAAGGGGAAAAAAGGATGGAAAAAAATATTATTGCACAGAAAAAAATGCAGCCAGAGAAGAGAGAAGTGAAAATATCTGCGAGAAACAACTATGCAGACACCAAGGTCAGTGAAGAACTCCGCTCCCTGAGAAGGAAGCAGTGGCAGAAACAACATGTGATGAACTGACCATA
>VXBX01000355.1:0-17881 GCA_013400415.1 Scytalopus superciliaris
AGGCTGCCCCAAACAATGGGAAAGACATCAGACAAAATGCTATTTCTTTAACCCAGAGAAGAAAAAAAAGGACTGGAATACCTCCCGTGCAGACTGTGCTGCCATGGGATCAGACCTGGTGATCATTGACAACAGGGAAGAACTGGTGAGATCCAAATCCCTGGGGCTGTTCCAGGGTTTCTTGAGCTGCAGGGCAACGGCCTGAGGAGTTCCACTTATGTGAGCTCCTGTGGGATGTCTATGGGGTCTCTAATCTGCTGCCACCCATGGACACCCCCACCTTGGGGTGGGAGCAAACCCCTTCAGATTAAGATGCAACATGAGGGTTGGGGTCTTTTCCCTGGAAGCTTCTCTTCCCCCGCCTGTGCCCATGAGAAGAAGCAGACTGTCTGCCCAGCTTACTTGTGATTTACAGAAAGAATTGTCACACAAGCCAGGAAAGTAAGGCACTACTTGTGAGAGCCATTGCTCTGGCAAAAACTGAAAAGCCTTTCCCAGCACCATCAGAACAGGAAGGGGACTGCAGGTATCAAGTCACACCTGTGTAACTACAGTGTGGTGTTTGAAAGTAACACAGATGTTTTATCCTACATCTTGTACTCACAGGACGCTCCATGAAGAAACATGACATTTATTAAAATGAAACAATTCAGCCTCTGGGTCTCTGGTGAAGAAAATGCCATCTAATGTATTGCCATTCTTTGCTTCCTTTTCAGCTTTACCTCATGGAAGAATCAAGAGATAATTACTACTTCCTTGGTCTCACCTACTCTCAAAAGAAGTGGAAGTGGATTAACAACGTGGAACATGACCCAGCCATGTAAGCTCATTGCAGCAAGTCACTGTCATGCTATGTCTGGGAACAGAAGCACCCAAAGCCAGAGCAAACAGTGCAGAGCACAAGTGAGATCAGGCACTGGGAGTGGCAGGAACCTGATTCCCTGAGATAAAGGTGCTTCAGCACATCCCTGTGACAAGGAAAGGGGAGCCTTGAAGTCCTGTGGGAACACAGGCAGGTCCCACCAGGGTGGCAGGAGAGGACACAGCTGGAGTTGTGGTGGGGAAGGGAGGATGTGACCAGATGGGGTTGTGTGGGGAAAGGAAGGAGAGAGGAGGGAGGGACAAGTGGGAGTGTGATGTCAGCACCATTGGATGGAGGTGAGCAAAGCAGGGCAAGGTCTCTGGATGGAAAGCTTTGCCCAAGTACTTTTGTGGAGATGTGGGGAAGAAAAGTAAGGAATGGGAGGGAGAGTCCCAGGCAGCAGTTTGTGATGCCACTGGCAATGACAGAGGTTGGAAGCAAGGCCAGGGGCCACTGTGCCTTCCACTGCATCCCATCCAGCTGTGTCAGGAGTGCAACTAAAGCTGAACTTTCTCTCCCTCTTCAGGTTTAAGATACAGCATATTAACTTTGACAAATATCTCTGCACAGAAATTGGATATGGCAGAGTATCAGCTGCACCTTGTGGTGGACACCCAACAACACAAAATATGTGTGAAAAAGCTGCACCTACTTTGAGAAAGCCTTCATAAAGACAGCTAAAAAGAAGAGGTCCAGGTAGAATGGTTATCTCCATCTTCCTGCAGGAACTGTGGATGGGATTTATCTCTTTTATCTTTATCTGCCCAAACATGCAGCCAAAGGGACTCCTCCGGCCTCCCTCCAGACACCTTGCCAAGCCCAGCACATCCTTTCCCCAGATGGGACTCACACACTGGCTGGATCCCCCTCAAGAGGAACCTGCATTTGCACCCACTGGCACTGTGGGACTTGCTCCTCCCAGAGCTCTGACTTTGAGGCAGCCACTGTCAGGGCAGATGAGGCCAAGCTGGGGACAGGAGTGATCCCAAACACATCCTGTGTCTCACACCCCCACCCCTCTCTGCCCATGTGTTCCCAGCCCTGCCTGTGCACAAGGAGACCCTTGGCAGCCTTGCCATGCCCTGCTCTGCCCTGCAGTCCCAAGTGCAGCTGAACACACAGTTCTACTTTGGCTCCTGCCCTGTCCCATAGACAGCACTGACAGCACAAAGTCAAAGGCGGGGTATCTAAACCTTGCTCTGCACCAGCCTGTCTGTGGAACAAGCACAGGGCATAGCAGAGCCTGTGGGGGGCTGAAATGGGAATCAGCACAAGAGAAAGGATGCAACCCCACAGCTGTGTGCAGGAAATGCCCCCTGGGCCTGTGCAGGTCAGGGAAGGTGGATGAGATTGAGGACATGCTGGGGAAGGGCACAGGATGCAGAGCAGCAGAGACCAGCAATGCCTGAAACCAGAGTCACAGCAGGAGCTCAACGGGACAGGAAACCGGAGAATGTTAATATCAGAAACCAGGATGTGCACTGGTATTTCAGAGGGAAGCTGAGCTGGGGGGCTTTTTGATTACACTCAATTTACTGGAGGAGGTGGGAGACTAAGAACATGTTTTTTCCCTTATTTCAACATTAGAAATAAAATCATTGAACTAACATTTTAACTTTGGTGTCATCATTTGCTCCATGTGTTATAAAGAAAACCCCAAATATTTCTAAACAGTTCTGTTGGTATTGCCTTGTTTTGAACAGCCCAGTTTTGCTCTCTTGCCTCCGACTTTCTTTGTTAAGAGAGGGGCCTTTCCATAGGAACAGAAGTGCTTGGTGGAGCCCAGGCTGTAGGAGTTTCCTACACACTCCTGTGCTCCTAATGGTCCCAGACCAGAGTGGGAGTGCAAATGAGTGGTACAAAGGCTTTGTAAAATTGTGCAAGGTCTGAACCTTCTTGTTGAATGTCGTTGTTCCCCAGTGATATTCAGTGACAAGACTAACAAGAAGTACCCACAGACACGCCTTGCAGACACATGAGAATCCAGAGATGGCAAAAAGCATTAAATGGAGATTAAGTATTTGCCACTTGTTTCTTATTTATTCTATAGCAATTTCTCAGAGTAAAGAATCTAAAACATGCAGTATTTTACCTGACAATCAGGACAACTCCTGAAAAAAACTTGCACCAGTGTTTTACAAGACTTTTTAAGGAGCTCTTCAGCTCGTGGAACTGGGAACACAGAAGGGCCTCTCAAGTACTTGGATCTCTCTTGAAAATGGAAGAAAATATTGACAACAAAGTTATTACCTTGCAGAATGAACACAGTTTAAAATGAATGTGCAGTATCTGGAGATATTCCAGAACCATCTGGATAGAATCCTGTGCCATGTGCTCTGGGAAGACCCTGTTTGAGCAGGGTGGTTAGACCAGATGACCCACTGTGGTCCCTTCCAGCCTGACCCAAATTCTGACTAAATCGTGCAAATTAAATTTAGAAAAAAGTTGAAGACACCATCACCCTTACAGAAAACCATCTGTGAAAGCCACTTTTTGTACACCATTTAAGAAAAGCCACTTGTGATACCCAATTAACAAAAGATCTTGAGAGGCCAAGAATGTGTCTCAGTGAGTGTGAACAGCATCCATTCCCCTTGGATGTGGGAGGCAGGTTCAGTTTATTTTCATAAGTTTGCAACCATTCATTAGAGGAAATGTAGGTATAATTGATGCCATTTAGTGCCATCTTTATGAAGCACAAGTAATGTGCTGGCATCTGGGATCCCAGAGGACCCCTCTGGATCAGCTGGTGTTAAAGCTGGTGGGAAATGCTGTAATTCTGTGACATCCAACCATTGCTGTTTACTTTGTTGTGTCTAAAGCACCCACTGATCACCAAAGGGCCAGCAGAGCAGAGATTCAGCCTTGCTGAAGGGACAGCTCCTTCCTCTTGCTGTCAGATGAAATGTCTTCTCTCTCAGGGTGTCTGTACAATCTCTGACTGAGATGGAAAAAGGGAACAGGGAATGCTCCCCAAATACCATCCATTTCTGAGAGATACTGCCTCTTTCTAACATCCAAGAATATCCAAGAAAAATATGGGCTGCCAGACTCACCTCAATAACACAGGCAGATTTCAAGGAAATTCTGAAGGAAAAGGTAATAGAAATCACAGAGATCAACAGGAGAAATAACCCTAATGACAGGAATGGCTCATCCTGGTCAGGGCTCCAGGGCACCTGGGCACCTGGGCACCTTTTGCTGTGCCCCTTCTCTTGCCAACCATGTCCAAGTCCCTGTCTCCATACCCACTTCCTTTGGGCTTGCCCATACCAGTTGTTCATTCTCCATGTGTTTCTTTCTGCCTTGGCCCTGGGAGGACATGGTGTGTTGCCCAGGGCTGGGATACTCCCTGACACTAGAAGGATAGGGATATTTCTATATGGCTGGTGTGGAGAAACCCACAGTGCCCTCAGGCTGTTGCTCAGGCTTATGGTCTCTCTGCTGGTGCTGGCAGCTCTGGTTAGTTTTGGTTTCAGGTTCTCAGCAAGAGGGGAATTCCTTTCCGAGGTGTAGGAGGAGAAGGGCAGGAAGAAGAGCTGGCAAGGGAAGGAATGAGGAGATAACAGATAACACCCTGCACTGCTCATGTAGCTATTGGCAAGTCACCCTGTGATGAGGGTATTTGGGTGTAAAATGACACAGTTTGGCACCCCTTAGTTCTTTTTGCTATCATAAAATTGCTAGAACTTTTGCATGCCAGATCTTGGGGAAAATTAGTTTTTTCTAAGGCTAACAATGTCTTGGATGATACAGGGAGTAATATAAAGTGGCAATACCTGAGCCTTACTACACCTCATTTTCCATGGGTGACAGGCATCTTGCACCTCGAGGTTTGGAAATATCATTGTATTCTTCTACAACCTCTCCAGTGTGGACTGTTTCAGAGAGATTTTCACACCAAAAATCTCCACAGCAAATACACCTAACCCTTACAAAGGGCTCCAAGGTAACCTGTTTGCTGCTTTCTTGTCAAGCACAACCAGGCTGAAGTGAGGAACAGACTGTGGGAGAAGGTTCAGGACACATCCTGGTGGTCTGTGGAGAGTTCTCTCAAGAGAACTGCACTTACAGTATGAGCTCTGCTTCTTGTTTCTCCATGTTGATATCAAAAGCAGTGAACCTTGTTCTGTGCATTCCTGATATGAAATCCCAAGGAGATAATACCAGTATTTATCACTAAGGAGCTTTGCTGTTGGAAATGCTTGTGTGAAATATATAGTTACTTATAATTACTATTGTAACTTAATCAGAATTCTAGGTAGTTTGGAAGTTCATCCGTTCTGGACAAGCAGTGTTGTCAGATGGATGCCATTGGCAATGTGCCTGTTCCTTTCCAGCCTGGAGAGCTCCAATGAGAGAAGCTGGGGAATAGCAGTCATCTCTCAATAGGACGAATCCCTTTTGCGGGGCGACATTTGGAGTCCACACAGAACATTTTACATTTTACGAAGCTGATTTCTGACCACATCAAGATATGTGGTATCAAGTTCTCTCTTCTGACCCTCTAAGCTGCAGTGGGTCATTGGCTGTTTTCTGATGGTAGTTGTTGGGTACCTACAGTTAGAAGACAAGGGAAGGGCTGCTTTGCAAGGGGCCCGACTTCCCGTGGCAGGGAAGGAAAGCTGGGACAGTTGCACTGACTCACGGCTGCCACTGGGCACCGCAGGGTGTGCAACAGCCCCGACAGGGATCGCAGCGTTCCAGATGTTCAGTCATGTTGTTGCCGCTCCTGCTGCAAGAAATAATACTGAGATGTCTGTCCAGATGCATCTTCACTGCAGACCTAACTGAGTTATCAGGGATACAAGGCAGTTCTGTGGATAAGGTGATGGTACCGATACCTTGTACTTACACTGCAATATTTACTTTTCAACTCTGACTGTACTTTTTGTCTTGTTCATTTTATAGGCAACCCTTTTAAAGTAATGGCTCTTCAATCAATTTTGTAGCTGTTCTGTCTCTGAAGACTTAAATTTCCTAAAAAAGAGGTGCAAGTATTTTTGAAGTTCTTTGTATGAAATCATACCAAGATCTGGAAACTTCCAGGTTTCTCCACTGATTGTGAAAATGTGTCACCTGCAAGGCTGAAAGATTCTGAAAAGATGCAGAATATTTTTGTGCAGATATTTTTGCACAGAACAGGTTTTACAGCTCAAAAAAAAAAATCAAACATGACTTTGATTGGCTGAATGCCTCCACTTCAATGCAGAATGAGCCAAATAGTTTAGAACAACAGTAAAGCCAAATTCTGCTTGAGCACAGTGAATTTAAGGTGGGATTATGTAGGATATAAATGATGGCAACATCTGCTCCACTGTATTAATCTACAAGTTTTTAAAATAAAGGCTTATAACAAGACATTTGGATAAAAGTTGTGGTGATAGTGTCATTCACTGTTTGCTCTACTTGCTGCTTAGGAGATCATTCATCTCCCAAGTGCACTTCAGACAGAAGGTTTATTTACAAATAAAAAGGGAGGTGCTTTCTATCCAACTTGCAAATGCAACTTAGGTCAAGCAAAGCAGAGCTGGGCTCTTAAACATTCTTGTCTTAAGCTACAGGTTCATCATTCACATGGTGAAGTGATGAATTTGATTGAAAGAGGACAAATACATCACTGTTTATTGTAACCAGTGACAGCATCAGCTTTGTATCCTACGGGTCCACTGGCTTTGCACATCCAAAAGAGTGAGGAAATCCCTGTGTTTACACTCTCCAGGTTTGTGTTTTCACCTGCCGACATATGGCACAGTATCATAGCAAAGCATGATTTGTTTCTTGGGTTTCTGTTGCATTAAATATTTTCAAATTGCTGTATTTGTAAACAGAGGTCGTTTCTTTTCTTCTGAATGAGATTGGTAATCAGAAAGACAAATCTGGGTCAAAACTGATCAAAATCCACCACTATGCTGTCTGTGGAGAGAAGGGAAGGTTCAGGGGAATCCTGAATGTGTATAAATACTTGATGGGAGGCAAGAAGGAATATGGAGCCAGATTTCTCAGTGGTATGGACAAAAGGCAGTGGGCGCAAATTTGGATACATGAAATACCATGAAACATTAAAAAAAATCCCTTTTAAACTGAAGTTGTTTGAAACTGGAGCAGGCTGCCTGGAGAGGTTGTGGAGTCTCCATCCATGGATTCTGGCTGAGCAACTGCTGTAGCTAACCCTGCTCTGAGCAGGGAGTTGGACTAGGTGATTTCCAGAGTTGCCTTCCAACCTCAGAACTCTGAGCTTCTGGGGTCCTGAAATTTTGATACAGCCGATCACCTGCAAAGCAGAAAGAACTAGGTGATTCACAGTTAGATTTCTGTATCATTTCTGAAGAAAGCTTGTTTGTTACATATGAGCCCTTTAATTCCCACTAAGACCCACCCGGAATCTTAAAGACAATTTTACCTATAACTTTGTGTTACTGTTTATAATAGGGCCCAGAAGCAGCATTCTAAGACCAGGGCTGAAATGATGCTCACAAAGACTTGCTGGGCACCATTGCAACAGTTTTTTAGGCCTTTATTTCACAACAGCTGACGTTGGAAGGAGGATCTGAAAGAGGAAGAGCTCACTGCTTATGCCCGTCTGTTGACACTTGGGAGGAGAAGAAATGGGTTTGGCAGTAAGAGCAGCTTTCATCATATGTCCATTAGCCCTGTTTGCTTTGGCACCACAGTCTGACTGGCCAGAGAGCAGCTTTCCACCCCAGTCACTGATCCGTGTCTGTTATTCACCCCACCACTGGCTTGGGTGCTGTCTGCTGGCTTGTGTTGGACCTGGAAGTGAATATAAGGGAATATGGAGAGTACACAGGGAGAGTCAGTGCCTCTCATCTCTCCCATCTGATTCCCTGTCTTCCTTGCTCTAGTGTAGTCACACATGGATATCATATCCCCTGGCTAAAAACAGGAGCCACCTCCTTCTGCAATTTTGTAAACTGAGCATATTGAGCAAATAATGTGTACTCCAAATAAATAAAACCTCCACCCTATTTTAATTGAAAGGTGATGGAATGATTTTGGTTGTTTCAGTGTCTTGCTTATGTTTTGCAAAAGGACCTCCCTTACTTGAACTAAATAACCAAAACCAGACAGATTTATTTAGTGTTTCCTGTCATAATTTGTCTTTAGCTCTGCATATTTACATCACAGGTTGTCTTCAGACATACAATTTGACACTGAAATTCTAACCCAGCTTTCTGCCTGCCTTGTACTCATGGTTGTGTGTTTTGTATCTTTTTTTTTTCCTGATTCATATGTGTGCTATGACCTCCTCTAGTTACTGTGCTTAACATCAGTATGTGAGAGCTCTGAGCTCCTCCAGCCTCCTCAGAGCCAGCACGAAAAAAGTACAACCTGTTCTGAGTTCTTCAGGGTCTCACGGCATGGAGCCTTGAGGAAAAGAAACTACAAAATTGAGCCCATGAACTGCAAAGAAAGCCCATTTCAGTGCAAGCTCTAGGAGAAAGATGAAGAAGGAACTGAAAATTTATGGTGGAAGAGGGAAAAAAAGATAGAAGAAACTATGTTGTCAAAGAAAACAGAAGTAGAACCTCCAAAGCAGCTGAAAACTAACCAAAGCTATAATAAATCTCGTAGGTAATTTTCTTAGGCTGTCTCTGCTGAGGCTGACTGGAGAAGGAGTTTATGACCTGCCTGCACAGAAATTCTTTGGCTAAGTATACCTGGATTTGATTTATGTTCCTACTCTATATGATGCTTTTTTCCTCAGGTCCTGAATTCCTCTAGATTTTTGTGATTTTTGGCAGTGAATTTTCAAGAATAATAATCCTGATTAGGCACAAATAAATATGATGCATGTGGGGCAAAATATCGTCCATATCTACATCTCTGGTGTACTGCAGAGAAGAGAAGCTGAGCACTGCCACAGTACTAAATGTCAATATAAATATATATATATATATGTATATATATATACACACACCTATATGTTCTTCATGTCTGTAAACTTCTACATTAGTGAGCCACTACCCCATTCATTTAAGGAGTTATGGGAATATGTGAAAAAAACTCAATTCATTTTTATAGATTGACATTCACCTTTTTTATTTAGATTACTTTAGAGGACACATCATTTAAAAGCACCAGCAGTGTGAACTCCTTACCCTCCCAGTTTTCTTTAGCATCTACAGTGCAACCAAATAAATTCAATTAGCTGAGATGTGCTCATGATCAGAAGTGTAACTTTACATCCAGTTCTGATGTTAAAGTGCTGTTCTTCTCCTCTTACAGACCTCATGCTGACAAAAGAAGCTTCTTGTTTCTCTCTCCCCTTGCTGTGACGGCCTCAGTGAGGCAGAATTTCGGNTTCCAGAGTTGCCTTCCAACCTCAGAACTCTGAGCTTCTGGGGTCCTGAAATTTTGATACAGCTGATCACCTGCAAAGCAGAAAGAACTGGGTGATTCACAGTTAGATTTCTGTATCATTTCTGAAGAAAGCTTGTTTGTTACATATGAGCCCTTTAATTCCCACTAAGACCCACCCGGAATCTTAAAGACAATTTTACCTATAACTTTGTGTTACTGTTTATAATAGGGCCCAGAAGCAGCATTCTAAGACCAGGGCTGAAATGATGCTCACAAAGACTTGCTGGGCACCATTGCAACAGTTTTTTAGGCCTTTATTTCACAACAGCTGACGTTGGAAGGAGGATCTGAAAGAGGAAGAGCTCACTGCTTATGCCCGTCTGTTGACACTTGGGAGGAGAAGAAATGGGTTTGGCAGTAAGAGCAGCTTTCATCATATGTCCATTAGCCCTGTTTGCTTTGGCACCACAGTCTGACTGGCCAGAGAGCAGCTTTCCACCCCAGTCACTGATCCGTGTCTGTTATTCACCCCACCACTGGCTTGGGTGCTGTCTGCTGGCTTGTGTTGGACCTGGAAGTGAATATAAGGGAATATGGAGAGTACACAGGGAGAGTCAGTGCCTCTCATCTCTCCCATCTGATTCCCTGTCTTCCTTGCTCTAGTGTAGTCACACATGGATATCATATCCCCTGGCTAAAAACAGGAGCCACCTCCTTCTGCAATTTTGTAAACTGAGCATATTGAGCAAATAATGTGTACTCCAAATAAATAAAACCTCCACCCTATTTTAATTGAAAGGTGATGGAATGATTTTGGTTGTTTCAGTGTCTTGCTTATGTTTTGCAAAAGGACCTCCCTTACTTGAACTAAATAACCAAAACCAGACAGATTTATTTAGTGTTTCCTGTCATAATTTGTCTTTAGCTCTGCATATTTACATCACAGGTTGTCTTCAGACATACAATTTGACACTGAAATTCTAACCCAGCTTTCTGCCTGCCTTGTACTCATGGTTGTGTGTTTTGTATCTTTTTTTTTTCCTGATTCATATGTGTGCTATGACCTCCTCTAGTTACTGTGCTTAACATCAGTATGTGAGAGCTCTGAGCTCCTCCAGCCTCCTCAGAGCCAGCACGAAAAAAGTACAACCTGTTCTGAGTTCTTCAGGGTCTCACGGCATGGAGCCTTGAGGAAAAGAAACTACAAAATTGAGCCCATGAACTGCAAAGAAAGCCCATTTCAGTGCAAGCTCTAGGAGAAAGATGAAGAAGGAACTGAAAATTTATGGTGGAAGAGGGAAAAAAAGATAGAAGAAACTATGTTGTCAAAGAAAACAGAAGTAGAACCTCCAAAGCAGCTGAAAACTAACCAAAGCTATAATAAATCTCGTAGGTAATTTTCTTAGGCTGTCTCTGCTGAGGCTGACTGGAGAAGGAGTTTATGACCTGCCTGCACAGAAATTCTTTGGCTAAGTATACCTGGATTTGATTTATGTTCCTACTCTATATGATGCTTTTTTCCTCAGGTCCTGAATTCCTCTAGATTTTTGTGATTTTTGGCAGTGAATTTTCAAGAATAATAATCCTGATTAGGCACAAATAAATATGATGCATGTGGGGCAAAATATCGTCCATATCTACATCTCTGGTGTACTGCAGAGAAGAGAAGCTGAGCACTGCCACAGTACTAAATGTCAATATAAATATATATATATATATGTATATATATATACACACACCTATATGTTCTTCATGTCTGTAAACTTCTACATTAGTGAGCCACTACCCCATTCATTTAAGGAGTTATGGGAATATGTGAAAAAAACTCAATTCATTTTTATAGATTGACATTCACCTTTTTTATTTAGATTACTTTAGAGGACACATCATTTAAAAGCACCAGCAGTGTGAACTCCTTACCCTCCCAGTTTTCTTTAGCATCTACAGTGCAACCAAATAAATTCAATTAGCTGAGATGTGCTCATGATCAGAAGTGTAACTTTACATCCAGTTCTGATGTTAAAGTGCTGTTCTTCTCCTCTTACAGACCTCATGCTGACAAAAGAAGCTTCTTGTTTCTCTCTCCCCTTGCTGTGACGGCCTCAGTGAGGCAGAATTTCGGAAAGCCACATCCCATTTACCGCATGACCTGAGTTCTCCTCCCCTGAACTTTGCCCAGAGCCAATGTTGGGCACATTTAGTTGGTAAGTAAGTCTGTTGCCAAGGAGATGCCATCACAGGAGAGGGAAATGCACTTGCAGAGGGAAGTATTTGTTGCAGAGGGGTGCTAATTTTGGCCGAGGAGATTTTCATCTTGCTCAGTGTAATTTCACAATCCGGGCTTCCTCTTTCCCTGTTAGACTGTTAGGCAGAGGAAACTGCCTGGTTATTTCTGTGGCAGGACGAGAACCAAGAAATTCTTGGAGTTTATCTGCTGGGCTAGAAAGTGTCTTTTGAGGCAAAGAGAGTAGTGACTTTTGGCAGAGTCCATTTGCATGGGGATATTCCTCCCCAGGAGCTGGGGGGCAATGATTCACACACGGTTGTGACTCTTGGCCCAGAGGTGAGGTCAGGTCCTGCACAGGAGCTCTTATTGCAGGAATGCAGTGGCTGTGGGTTGTCTTTTCCATCCTTGGGAGTAGAAGGCTGCTGAATCAGCCTGGCTGAACTAACAAGCATGGTCTCAACTGGAATTGCTTCCATGGACCTGCTAAGACATGTGCTTACCATGGTGGATGCTTTCAGGTGGTTGGGAACATGTCCTGTAACCCAGTCCTCTACCCCAAACAGCATTGTGGGCCTTCAAAAGCAAGTTCTTTTGTAACATGGCACCCCGGAGAGAACTCAGTCAGGCAATGGGACCCATTTCCAAAACAATCCCATCCCTCAGGGACATGGGTGCACTTCAGGGCTAATGTGGAAGGATGGGGAGAACTGGCATGTACCGCAAGGACATGTAACCTCAGGGGAAAGTAAGTCATAAAATAGTGATGCTATGCATGTGCTTGTCCATTTTTAGGAATGTGATTGTCTGTAGGTGGCTAGATTTCAGGTCTGATGTTGTCTCCTACCCCAAACTCCTGTCCAACGTGGAATCTGAGTACACTTTTGTAACCTGACAGGGCAAGACAGCACAAGACAGATCATTCACAGCACAGCTGAAACTGTTGCTTTCAGACTTTCCATTTGAAACAAGAAAGAGAGAAAAAGATGAAAGTCAGAATCTTCATCCTTCCTGTCTTGTGTCCAGGCTGTTTTCGAGAATGTCACTGAAAAGGAATGACCCTGCTTCTGTAGTCAGGCTCTGCATTGTCTAACAAATGTTAAATCCTCCTGAGACTTGAACTTTGCCATCTCTTTCACAAAAGCAGATGCTTCTCAGGGTCCACAACCTTCTGTGAAATACGCAGAAACAGAGTAGTTTCTTTTCGAGAAACTGATTGCTGTGAAGTATTTCTCATTTCCTCTGGCCATGTGCTGGGGACAGGGTTATTTCTGACTCACAAGCTTATTCTGATCAAGTTTTCCTTACTCTCCCTCCTCACCCAACAAAGTTCTGTTCATCTCAGCAAGATGTGAGAAAGTAGCATGTCAAGGTAGGGGAGGAAGACAATCTATTATCAAATTATCACACCAGTATTAGCCATCTATTACTTTATCAACATGCCCATTGCTTTCTTAGCCAGTGCATCTCTAACATCTCTTGATATCTTGCACATCTAGAAAATGACAGGAGTGAGAGTTTCCATGATGGGGCCTTTGGACTCACTGGTTGACAACTGGTCATGTCTGTTATTTCCCATAGTGAAGGAAAAGAGTTCTTCTCGCTTCTTCAAAGTAGAAATTCCCCTCATCCTAAAGTCCACCTGATCATCACAGTTATTATTTCAATTTAAGTTTTCTAAAAAAAAAAAAAAANAAATTAAAGTTTTTAAAAAAAAAAAAAAAAAAAACACCAGAAAATCAAACCTATGTCTGAAAATTAGGGAGCAGAGACTTCAGAACAAATTTTAAGAAATAAAATTAAATGTATCTTATATCCTGAAATGAATCCACGGTTTATTAACAGGCTTTGTTTGTAACACTGGACTGGTTTTCAATGCAATCCGGACTTACCAAATTTTCAGCTTAAGATTCATGTAGTTACAGGATAAAGGGCAATGGTTTTAACTGAAATAAGGCAAGTAAAGTTTAGGTATTAGGAAGAAATTAATGTTATATAATACACGTTGCTATGACAATTGCCACCCTCAAGTCTTTGGTACCTTTGCAAGTTTTTACAGTCACCACTTAAAAAATTAATTCCTAAGAACATTAAGAACATGACAAAGATTTGGGTCCAGTGTTACTTTTTATTCCAACACTAAGTTTGTTGATACATTACCTTCTGTTTATGTCTTATTTACAAAAAGAATAAGATTTGTTGAAACCCACTTTAGAGAAACTGCTTTCTCAAAAAACCACATATTTTTTCTTAAAAACTACAATTAATCTGTTCTGTGAATGTACTTTATTCTCTCAGCCTATTCCTGAACACTTGAAATAATGATTTTTTTTTTTTNTATATTTAAAAGAGGCCTGTGGGACTCACATCTCCATGACAGCTGAGACTTTGCCATACTTGTTTGTTGCTTCCTCTTCAATTTGAAAATGAGTGTTGCTGTTTTCCTCAGTAGTTTCTGCCACAATCTAAAGCTTTTGCCCTGACTTAGTGTTTTTTGGAACCCATTTCTTGGCAGCCTCCCTTCCCAAAACTGTACTGCAGTTCTCCTCAGAGCAAAACACTTTGGTTTTAAACATCTTCCTGGTTTCCCCCTCTAGGAGACAAATCCGGGTGACACGAGAAGTGAGATTTACTTTTCAGTGTTTTCATTTATGATAAGCACAAACATCCCTAATCTCCAGCTGGATTTCCGTTCAGTGACTTCATTGGGGTATTTTTGTCAAAAGTCTACTTTTTCCAACAAACCATGTTGATTTCGCAAATTGGAAGGTGAAAGCAAAAATGTTTCCAAAAATCCCCAAAATACTGGATTTTTATTTCATACTCCAGGCTTGTCTAGTTCAATCTGTAACTGTTTTATCAAAGCTAAGATAACAAAATGACAGATTACTTTATGAGCAAGGGAAATGCAGAGGCAGAGGAAGCAAACCCCTTTCAGTCAAATATCTGCCCTTGTTAGGGATTTCCTTGTAAGAACTGCTTGGTCCTGAGTCCTGTGACTTTCTGTTGCTTTCTGGGTTTGACGCATTTCATGTAGTTCCTCAGTGGCCTCAGGGCAGCTCAACCATTCTGTGAAAACAGAGCTCCTTTAACCTGCTTCTTGCTGAACACTCCAAGTCCTGTGGCTCCAAGGGCAGAGGTTTCCCTGCCCCTTGCCTTCAGGAGAGCCCATGTGGTCAAAGGGTGCATACTGGAGCAGAAGGAATATGAAAACAGAAAGGTAACCCT
Source organism: Scytalopus superciliaris (assembly GCA_013400415.1). Lineage (NCBI taxonomy): Eukaryota > Metazoa > Chordata > Aves > Passeriformes > Rhinocryptidae > Scytalopus > Scytalopus superciliaris. The sequence goes on from VXBX01000355.1 coordinate 14,640, forward strand.
TGGTAACCTAACACAGAGAGCTCTCCCACCCCCTCCAGTAACCTGAGTGCAAACAAAGAGCCCCCCAGCTCAGCTTCCCTCTGAAATAACAGTGTGGATTGTCGTTTTTAACACTGAGATTATTCTGCTAAAGCCTTACTTTGCTCACTGAAGATCAAAAGCCTAGGAAGGAACTACAAATATATTTCCAAGAGATCTTGGTGAATGGGGGCAGTGAGGAGCAGGGACATCAAATGTGCTTTCAAGGGAGAAAGAGACAATTTTTCCTCTCTGAGTCAATTATNTGAGATTTACTTTTCAGTGTTTTCATTTATGATAAGCACAAACATCCCTAATCTCCAGCTGGATTTCCGTTCAGTGACTTCATTGGGGTATTTTTGTCAAAAGTCTACTTTTTCCAACAAACCATGTTGATTTCGCAAATTGGAAGGTGAAAGCAAAAATGTTTCCAAAAATCCCCAAAATACTGGATTTTTATTTCATACTCCAGGCTTGTCTAGTTCAATCTGTAACTGTTTTATCAAAGCTAAGATAACAAAATGACAGATTACTTTATGAGCAAGGGAAATGCAGAGGCAGAGGAAGCAAACCCCTTTCAGTCAAATATCTGCCCTTGTTAGGGATTTCCTTGTAAGAACTGCTTGGTCCTGAGTCCTGTGACTTTCTGTTGCTTTCTGGGTTTGACGCATTTCATGTAGTTCCTCAGTGGCCTCAGGGCAGCTCAACCATTCTGTGAAAACAGAGCTCCTGGAACCTGCTTCTTGCTGAACACTCCAAGTCCTGTGGCTCCAAGGGCAGAGGTTTCCCTGCCCCTTGCCTTCAGGAGAGCCCATGTGGTCAAAGGGTGCATACTGGAGCAGAAGGAATATGAAAACAGAAAGGTAACCCTTGGTAACCTAACACAGAGAGCTCTCCCACCCCCTCCAGTCACCTGAGTGCAAACAAAGAGTCCCCGGCTCAGCTTCCTCTGAAATAACAGTGTGGATTGTCGTTTTTAACACTGAGATTATTCTGCTAAAGCCTTACTTTGCTCACTGAAGATCAAAAGCCTAGGAAGGAACTACAAATATATTTCCAAGAGATCTTGGTGAATGGGGGCAGTGAGGAGCAGGGACATCAAATGTGCTTTCAAGGGAGAAAGAGACAATTTTTCCTCTCTGAGTCAATTATAACTACCTTTGGACAGAACATGCTGAGTATAAAGTCTTGGATAAAGGGAAATTATTTTCTTTCACCAATGAGAAAGATGTCAATTCATCAAGGACTTTACTGAGCTCTCTCCATCCTGCAGGTGAAGGAGAAAGCCAGGAATGGCACCAATTTAGGTAGGAATGGTTGTTGGTCAAAGGACACCGTGAGAAGAATAACCCTTGGAGTCCCAAAGGCCCAGGGTGCCAAGAGCCACTGAAGCACATTGCAAGAGCTTTGGTGACATTCCCTCTTTGCTGATCCCATCTCTCTTTTCCTGGTGCCATCTGTTCCTGCTGTTGCCTCCACCTTTTCTGAGCAGGAAAAACCTTCAGTCATGATTCCTCCACTGCTCATTCTCTAAGAAAAACAGGACAGGGCACTGTGTTGTCATTCCCTGGAGGTCACTCTCACACTTCTCTCCAGCTTCTTCACAGGTCCCTGTGGGGTTCATTGTCCTGTTTTCTGTCCCGTTGAGCTCCTGCTGTGACTCTGGTTTCAGGCATTGCTGGTCTCTGCTGCTCTGTATCCTGTGCCCTTCCCCAGCATGTCCTCAATCTCATCCACCTTGCCTGACCTGCAAGGGTCTCCTTGTGCACAGGCAGGGCTGGGAACACATGGGCAGAGAGGGATGGGGGTGTGAGACACAGGATGTGTTTGGGATCACTCCTGTCCCCAGCTTGGACTCATCTGCCCTGACAGTGGCTGCCTCAAAGTCAGAGCTCTGGGAGGAGCAAGTCCCACAGTGCCAGTGGGTGCAAATGCAGATTCCTCTCGAGGGGGATCCAGCCAGTGTGAGAGTCCCATCTGGGGAAAGGATGTGCTGGGCTTGGCAAGGTGTCTGGAGGGAGGCTGGAGGAGTCCCTTTAGATACATGTTTGGGCAGATAAATATAAATTAGTGAAATGCCATCCATGTTTCCTATGGGAAGATGGGGATAACATTGTTTCCAGGACCTTTTGTTTTCAGTTCTGCTTCTGAAGCCTTTCCTGAAATAATTGCAGCTTTTTCACACATATTTTGTGTTGTTTGGTCTCCACCACAAGGTGCACTGTGTAATTCTCCATATCCAATGACAGTGCAGAGATAGTCACGAATGTGCATATTCTTTATAGGAAACCTGAAGAGGGAGAGAAAGTTCAGCTTTAGTTGCACTCCTGACACAGCTGGATGGGATGCAGTGGAAGGCACAGTGGCCCCTGGCCTTGCTGCCAAGCTCTGTCATTGCCAGTGGCATCACAAACTGCTGCCTGGGACTCTCCCTCCCATTCCTTACTTTTCTTCCCCACATCTCCACAAAAGTACTTGGGCAAAGCTTTCCATCCAGAGACCTTGCCCTGCTTTGCTCACCTCCATCCAATGGTGCTGACATCACACTCCCACTTGTCCCTCCCTCCTCTCTCCTTCCTTTCCCCACACAACCCCATCTGGTCACATCCTCCCTTCCCCACCACAACTCCAGCTGTGTCCTCTCCTGCCACCCTGGTGGGACCTGCCTGTGTTCCCACAGGACTTCAAGGCTCCCTTTTCCTTGTCACAGGCATGTGCTGAAGCACCTGTATCTCAGGGAATCAGGTTCCTGCCACTCCCAGTGCCTGATCTCACTTGTGCTCTGCACTGTTTGCTCTGGCTTTGGGTGTTTTCCTGTTTCCAGACATGGCATGACAGTGACTTGCTGCAATGAGCTTACATGGCTGGGTCATGTTCCACGTTGTTAATCCACTTCCACTTCTGCTCCCTTTGAGAGTATGTCAGACCAAGGAAGTAGTACTCATGTTGTGATTTTTCCAAAAGGTAATGCTGAAAAGGAAGCAAACAATGGCAATACATTAAATCACATTTTTTTCATCAGAGTTACAGAACGCTGAGTGCTAAGGAGCCAACCTAGAGAGCACAGTGAGCATCAGCCACACCAGCTCTTTCCACAGCTCCAGAGGCTGAATTGTTCCATTTGCATTTAAGATCATCTCTTGTTCCGCAGCTTCATCTGAAAAGAATAAATGATACACCTGTGTTCCCATTAAAGCTGTGCATTGTAGTTACACTGGTGTGTC
>VXBX01000356.1:0-51189 GCA_013400415.1 Scytalopus superciliaris
GGCAGGGCAGGGCAGGGCGCTCCGGGGCACCGGGCGGGCGGGAGCTGCCTCGGGAATTGCCGGCCCGAGGAGCCTGCAGGCCGCCCGAGCGCCCTAAGTGGGTCAGGAGCACCGTAAGTGGGTCTTGTTTATAGCCTTTCCTGCACTTGTTGCTCGCCCGGGCAGGGAGGGCTGATCCTGCTCCTGCTGCTGCTATCTTTTTACAGAGATAATAAAAATAATAACACCCCTGCTTGCACGATAAGGTTCCCATATTGTGCAAGCAGAGCAGTCTCTGGGTGTTTTCCAGTGCATGCATGTATAAAACCTGGAGCTTACTGACACTGGGTAATGCAAATATCCTCTGCGAAGGTAAGCACAATTTGGATATTCTCAAGTGACAGCTGAATAAACTTTTAAAAAAGTTTGTTGGACTTCTTCCCTGGAAGAAGCAGACGTTCAGCTCTTGTTTGCTTAGGATGAACAATAAAGACGTTTAAACATATGGCAATCGCCTGGAAGACAAAGAAGATAGGACAGCTGTTGTTCTTACCGGGCTCTTCAAGCAGTGTTAATTGCTTTCTGTGTCTGCCTTAGCCTTACAAGTCAGTCGATTTTGTGTCTGTGTGGGTTTTTGTTGTGAGAAAACCATTAATATTAAATTATAACTTTTTTGACATACAGACTTTGTCAGTGTGTGTGTGAACTGCTGTGCACCTATTACATAGCAGGAAAGCTTTTAGGTATTAGTCCTTGTTTAAGGACACCCTTTGTTCCTTGTACAGCATTGGAGTTCTTCAGGCAGTTGAATTGACTTGTGTATCACAACCTTGTTGCATCTTTTTTAAATTGGACCAGATTTTATGAAAGTGGCCAGGCCCTCTGGGCAAACCTTCTTAGTATAATCTGGTTTTCAAGGCTTGAGGTCTTAAAGTGTAATTTAAGCTCTTGTTTTCACTCCCTTGCTGTAGTCAGTGCTGGGCAGTATTAAATTTCTGGTTCCATCCTGGCTGTGGTCTTCACAGATCTGTTCTGGAAGTCAGGGAAGAGCTGTGCACTGCACAGCCCTCTCTCTCTCAGGACTGTGGTAAAAATCCTCAGCTTTCAGAGGCCTTTTTGTAGTATTTCAGTGTCGAGGTGCTTGGTTTCTGCAGAACCTTAGTGAGACTACTACAGGTCTGGTGGTAGCTTTTGTAACAGAGGAAAATGCATTTGTGATCGACAGAAGTAGGTTGTTGTGTCAGGAAATTATGGGTGCAGCATGGTCATAAAACGCAGCCTGTTTTCCTTGTTATCTTCAGGTATGAGCTAATGCTGTTTATATGGGAAAGGAAGTGATTTTGAGTTTGTTTTTCCTGTAGGGGTACAAGCCAGTTCCAGTTATGAAGCTTTTGTGCTGTGGTTCTTGCATTATCCTGTGTAAACTTCATCTGTACTGTGACACTTAATCCTGTATAAGGAATATGAGTGTGTGTTAGTAGGCAACTTTCAAGAAGTTCATTGTTGTGTTGGAAGCATAATATTAGTTGTTAAAATACAGAAATTATTCCCTTGTCTGACTTTACAAGTGAGTATGGCTGTGAATAAGGTTGTTGGCAGCGTTGCAGTGAGAACCGTGGAGAATAGTTGCTAATGTGGAAAACTGAATTGGAGTTAGTGATGGAGGAGTTAAAAGCTCCATCCCATCTCAGCCTGGATTTTCAAAATGATGCTTTCTGAGTGTAAATCAGATACAAAAACATAATCTGGCGTGAAGGACAAGGGTGTATTTTTGGCATACTTCTTAAGCAAAACCTTTCATGGTGAAAATTTCTTTAGCAGATTCTTATGTATTATATGTATATTCTCAAACATAAACATAAAACATGCTGGGTATAAGAGCTTAAATTGTATCAGGTCTTAAAGAGAGCCAGATACAAAGGTCTTTCCCTTACCCCCCCACCCCAGCCTTTGCACTGATGGAGTTGTGTCAGTGCAGCTGAACTGGTGACATTACTAGTTTGCTAAAGTGGCTAGTGAGCAGTGGTTTTGGCAACGTGGGTGAGATTCAGACTTGAAGCCTGACTCCTGGATACAGGATTAAAAGGCTGGGGTTTGGAAAGCCTGTGCTTGCTCTAGGCAAGCATTTCTGCTGATTTGTCACAAAGGAAAATTAATGGGAATTGGCAGGGCATGTAATGCCAGTGATTTTAATGCTTGGCTCTCTACTGTTATCTCATGTCTTCAGTTGCATGTTCAAGGAGCTGTGTCAAGCATTCGTGTACCAAAGATACTCAGTATTAGGCACTAAAAATTTTGCAGGTTTTACAGGTTTCTGATTGCATAACCATATTGTCCAAGGCACTGTGCAGAGCAACAAGGCTTGCTTTCGTCAGTGGAGATGCTGTTTGTGCATGAGGAAAATCTTGATAAGGAAACTTCAGGAGGTCATTGCATTATTATGCCATCAGCAATTCAAATCCTTGAATAGAAGTAGTTCTGAAGTGGAAACAGCAGTTTTGAGTATGATTTGAAAGTGTCTGTGTCTGAGTCATTCAGTGAATTTTCTGACAGACAGTATTGGTAGATTTGAAAAGACATTACACAAGATAATGATTGTAATTATGGAAAAGTATTTGGGACAGTGTTTAACGGGAAGACTATTACTTTAAACTGTATTGTTTTCTGATAGAACTTGGTTTAAATGCCATTTCCTTTGTGTTGACATGTAAGACATTGTATTTCAGCTGGTTATGTTTAATGTGCTGACTGTCTGCCTCTACTATTTAAAGCAATGTTTGTCAAGACAGGTTTAACAAAAAAACTGGTTTTCAAAAATTCAGAATATGGAGACAAATAAGATACTAGTTCTGAATCTTCGGAGAACAGATTTCTGAAAACATTTTTAACTTACGTATTGCTGGTTTGACATAAAAATATAATCTTTATCATAGTCCAGTTTGAAGATGAACCTCAGAGTTTCCTTTCAGGACATGGTGACAGACTTTCTGTTTACAGAGGACTGCTCACCACGCTGGGATGTGCAGCTGGTGTGGTGATAAGCAGACAGCCTCTCTCAGGAAAGGAGGTGCCACAGCTTATGCTTGATTTGAGAAGTAGCAAACAACTTGAACCGAGTTGGCAAAATTAAGGTGCTTAGGAATTTGAAGAGCAAATATTACATATTTAATACCGTTTTGCCTTCTGATTTAATATGATTTTCAATTATAACCTCTTTGAAATTTTCACGACCTCATGGAAATATCGTTGTTCTTCACTATTTTTTGTTCAGTGGCATCTGTTTGAGTTATATGTGGCCAATGTAGGAAGGAAATTACTGTCTAGATTTTGGTTGGTTGGTTGTTTTTTTATTTGTGTCTTAATGATATCTTGATCAGATGAAATATGCTGTAGGGATGATGGGCATAAAATAAAATTACATGGCAGTTGTATTTGTTGTTGCACATAGCCATGATTACTCATGTATTCTGGAGTTGCAGATCTCTGCTGCTCTGTTAGTGGAGGAGAGTGTCTCTTCTTCTGACCAAGCAGGATTGTTTGAACTGTCAACTGTATGTGTGGCAGTCAATGTTTTGGGACTTCTCAGGGCTGCCTTGTGGTTAAATTGATTGCAGGAAGGTGTCTTCCAATGTATAGGCAGATATAAGGTTCCCAGGACACGTGATTGTCAGTGTAGAAAAATCTGCTGCATGGTTCAGATGGATTTCAATAGCTGTGAAAATGCTGGGATGTGCCAGCTGCTGTAGCGCTCTGTGAACAGGACTAATTAAGCCCTTGTGAGAACAGAAAATAGTCAGGCACTATTTACAGGAAGAAAGTGTTGGAACAGGCAGAGCTATAATCGTTGGCTCTGAGGTACCTTTAGACAGCAGCAGGCAAGAGAGTAGACAATTTACTTGCAGAATGGTTTGAAAGTCAGGTCTGAATACTTGCCATGGGTATTGCAGTGTTCTGCCAGCACATCTCAGTATGTTACAAACTTCTGTTGAGACCTGCTATGGGAAAGGGTACTTCCTTTGTTTTGCCCTGTTTTATTCTTTTATTTCTGGTAGTATTTTAGCTCGAAATGGTTAACGTTGGTGTTTTCTATGTAATGCTGAAAGCCAAACTTGTACTAGAGATAGATGTCATAATGTTGCCTGTATGTGAGTGAATAGGTCCTGCACATGTCTAGCTGTCTGCCAAAGTGAATGGCTGTTTTCCTAAATATATTCTAAGTTCTTCTGTGATCATCTGCATATGTTCCAAGATAAGGTGTGACTAGGCTGCGTTACCTTAAGCACACCAAAGCCATTTCTCATACTTGTTCATCTGATTTTCCTCCTCCTCAACCAAATTAAATGCTTTTTTCCCCAAGGTGTGTGGTTCTGTCTGCTTAGGGCATTGCAGCAGCTACCATTCCCCATTTGAAGGCAAGGGCAATTGTGCTGCTCTGTTTGGGTCTAGAGGATGACACTTTATATGCTATAGATTTCGTTAGGAGATCACTGGATGTGTTAAGCAGATCCACAGCTTTTAGGTAAAAGGGTCGTTTTATTGGTAAGAACCTTTAGTGGGCTTTTCTCTGCTTTATTGACAGCATTCTGGCAAGGTTCCTGTTTTAGCTCCTTGCTGATGGTTGTTTTTTGCTTGTCAGGTTTGATTTTTCTCAAAATGCTGTCATAAATGTGTTTTAGTAAGCTGGATGCTTATGTATATTTGAATAAATAGGCTGTTCCGGAGGGAACAAGTCATGGGCCTTCTTGCTGTATGGCACATTTTCTTCATGTCATTCTGCAGACTTCGTTAAAAGCACTTATCTGTTTTCCTTTGATTTCTTGTGCAAACTACTTGGTGGGTGAAACTAGGTTTTGGGAGCTGTAACCATGATAAGGACTTCAAGATCACACAGGTCTGTACATTGTTTCTGAGTTTTTGTGATGAAAATGGAATAATTGAATCGAGGCAGTACAAGCTGCCTTCTGACAGCAAATACCAAGGCTTCTTAGATTAAATCTGAATGGTAAAATTCCTTTTGCTGGGGGTAAAATTCCTTAAGTTAAAGATTAACTCCAGCTTGTACTAGAAATACCTCCATGTCTTTCAGTCTGCAGTGGGAGCTGTTTTAAAAAGTGGTGCAGTGCAAAGATAAGTGTAGCTGAGACTGACTATACTCTTGGTCCTGATAGTGCCGGCAGGCTTTTAGCTGCCGGGAAAGGGATTTTAGCATTTGGAACAAGGAAGTGGGTGGCTGACGGGGTTTGGAATGAAGAGCCACTGGACATGCATTTCAGCATCTCTCAGCTGAAAGCTTAGGTCTGCTTTTGTTCTGAGGAACGCTACACGGCATTTCCCGGTGGGCTGCTCCTGAGATTTAATGGTTGCCATTCTCTGGTGTAAACTGAAGGATTTACTTTCTCTGTTTTCCTTCCTAATGCTTTAAATTATATCTTGGTCTCCATGGCCGGTGGATTTTGTGGGCACGTGTTACTTAGACAAACACTAGTGCTGTGGAGATAAGTTAGTGGTGCTGGAAATCTGGTACTTTTTGACGTTATGGGGTGACACAACCAATTTGCACATGAAGAACAGTGTGCTTTGCAAACTGTGTTAGTTTAAGCAATTATTTGTCTGTCTGTGTATTCCCTAGAATAGCATATGGCATTGCAAGGCTGGTAACAGCAGTGTTCTGTTCTCAGTATTAATCTTTTAGGCAAATAATTTTTTGTTTTAATGGAACATGACTGTAGAAATAAAAGTAAAAGCCTATTCATAATTTTTATTAAAGTATCTATGTGACGAAGTGCCAGCTATTGGCTTTCTGCCTGCTGTACCTTCAGCAGGGAACAAAATGGATTATTTTCTGAGGTGAGTGTTCTGAGAGTTGCGAAAAGCACAACAAAGTCAACAAAAGCTTTACTTAGTGGTTTTCTGACCTTTACATATTCCAAGCTAAAAGGAGGATGCTGAAAAAGGCTTATGTCATGGTTATCTTAATGTCCATGGTTAAGTGCAACTGCTCTTTGACTTCCTGCTCTGTGACATTTTAATAATTGGCAACCATATGAATTCTGCAGCATTACAGAAATAGTTCAATAATAGATGTGTTATAAAATTCCTTTTCGTGAGCTTCACTAATGCAGCAAAGGAAGTTGCTAGGTAGCTTAGACTTGATTTGTAACATATTTCTCAAGGGGAATTTTCAAATAGGTTTTGGTATAGAAGAGGAATACTAAATTTAAATATAAATACTGTATTATTTAAATATAAATATATACCTGATAATTATGAATTATTCATTTCACTTCTGCAAAGAAGATAAAGAAATAGTTTTTGGTGGTGTGTTTGTTCTCGTTTTAGATCATCACCCAGAAACAGAGTGTAATTTGCTAAAGCCTCATTTTCTTTCCATTAGGATATTTCATAGGTGTTCTGTCATTCTTGTACTACCTAGGACTGTAAAGAAAGAAGTAATAAAACATTAAAACTTTCTGGGTTACAAAAATCCAGTGTTTGGAAGTGACATGTTGCTAAAATAACTGAAGATGTGTATTGGTGTTAACTACTGTGTCTGTAAAACTCTTTAATTTGTCCCTGAACCCATGCTCTGGGGTTGAAAGGTGGGATGTTGCCTGTATTCTGCCTGGAAGGCAAACTCAATTTGAAGTTAATCTAGCCTTTGATAGAGACCAGGAGAAGCTGACCAGGTTTCACTTACATAGATGTTTCTATCCAAAACATCAAACTGGCGCGTGATGCTGTTGAAAATGCCTGTTGTGTCAACTGATTTGGAAGGGCTCCAGTATGCGGGTCAGTGTAGGGAAAGGGAGATGATACTGAAAAATCCCAAATACTCAAGGTCAGGGTGGATGTAAGAGCACAGCTCTGCATGGCTGTGGGTAACCAGGGCCCACTGTGGGTTGTGAGCCGCAGAGTTTTAAGATGCTGTTGGAAAGGTGGTACAAGGAGCTCTCAGAAGGACATTAGTTTTTCATTCCTCCGTGTAAGGCCTTTCCAGCTGACTTTTTCTGTATTAGTTAACCGGATCAAACAGCCTCTTGTTACACATCACAGTAAAGTCATTGTGAGAAACAAAGCATGATCACAGAACCCATGACTGTTTTCCTCTGAAAACTCATGTCTTGGCTGTGTTTCAATAGTTCATTATTATTTAAGTGCCTGAGGGCTTATCTGCCTGCAAGACTCACATGAATGTTTTTTGTAGGCTAAGGTCATCCTTGAAAAGGTACAATTCCACATTCCTGTTCTTTTAGCAGTAAGTATGATGTGTCCAGTCGTTCTTGTACTGCCACCTGAAATCTTGTTGCGTTTTGAGAGTGTTCATCATATGCAGACATTAAAGCTCCTTTGGAGCTCAGTGCTTCCTTCTTGGAGATCCTTTTCTGAGGTGACACATAATTTGAACACTTTCTTATTTCAAGCCGAAGGGACTCGTGAATTGGGCAGTAATCAAAGTAATGTCTCTGTAGTAAATGAGCAGTTTATAAGCACGTTATTTGCTGTAACATTCAAAGTCACGGGTAACAGTGGTGGTATTTGGGGTTGACCAAAGCATAGTTGCATAATTCCTATCATAGAATGACATTTAATCATACTAATGATGGAGCAGTTGAGAATTACTGGCACTTAAAATTAATTACCAGGCAAACATAAAAAGGAAAGGCGGAGGATGTACTCATTACTGCTGCTTCCATTGGAGACTGCTTCTTCAGGGGATGTGACAGAGGTAATAGAGCTGTACCAGCATATTCTGCTGGTGGTGATCCAGATGCTGAGCAAACATGCAGGATCTGTTTGTTAAAACTGCTTCCCTTCAGTGATTGTCTGTAGTCATCTTTGAACTTCTCATTTGGTTGTACTGAAAATCTTGGATCATCTGGTAAGTTGTCTAGGGAATTGGTTATATTAGGAAGCAGGTGGTCTGTTAGTGAAAACTAGTTCTGCTTTCTGCTGAAAATGCTGAATAAGGAAGCCATAAAACTGGAAGGGTTGAAACTGTTCGGTGTAAGACTTTGTATAGAAATATTACCAGCACTTACTGAACATAATGTAATGTGTGTAATGTTTGAGCCAAATTTTCTGCCTTGTGTACTACTTGCAGTATGGATTAAGTAGGTTGTATAACGTACAAACCTTCCCTCCTCCACTGGAGTGCAGTGAATGCCAGTTTGAAGCTGTCATGCTAGTGCTGTGTGCTATACAACTCCAGTGACACAGGATCCTAAGATAAACTCAGCCCTCATTTAGTGAAATTTTTAGGCTTTAACAGCATGCCATGAAGTGAAGCAGAGAAAATGGAAATGGATTACAGGAAAAGTCTTCTGCATTCCTTGCTGTTTTCATGCTGTAATATTTATATCACAGAGGATCTCTCCCAAGCTCTGATTTCAAACTCCCATGTGGACCAAAAGCAACATTTTATATGGCTTGACAGAGGTCCCTTTTCACTAACTTTAAGTGACCTAAGGCAGATTAACATGCAGATTAATGTATTTGACAGTAATAAATCAGCTTTAACAAGTACTGAGGCAGAGATTTGTTTGGCAGAGGCTTTGGATAAGATATGGTATCTGGAGTTACGTTGAACATTTATAGAGAACGATATAGCTGAGATGGTTGAAAAATTTCCTGCTTTCTTTGGTTTTGTGCTGATTCATCTTTATGCAATTTAGCTGTAACTATGTGGAGTTTTATTTAAGTCAAAGTTGTTATCTTGGTGAGTGAACCTGTAAAAATGGAGGATTCTAGTTTAAATGGAACGCATGCACTTTGTCATCCTCTGTAAATGTTTACAAGCTGCTGTGTAGGACACATGCTCTAAGGATTTTTGTTCCCTCCCTGCATAAATTTATTATCTAATTTTAAGTTCACTTGGACAAACAGCTTTCATGTTGATTACACATCTTTCTTGTAGGAATCTTGGCCTGTAACCTTCCCAATCCTGAATACAAACACCAAGAACTGGTGATGAATTTGAGATGAGAGAAATTGATCTGTGTTTCCTCATAGGTAGCACAGCTGTTTATCAGAGAGCATTACAAATTAATGTGAATACTTGGTGGGGTTTTTTGGGAATATTATTTTAGTGGTTAAGATAACTGCTGTGTGTTACTCCACAGGAAAGGTGCAAGATCAGTTTGTTTCATTGTTCTGTTGTGTTTGTTAGTATTGAGTCTTGCAAGAAATGTGTACATTTCTGAAATGAAGTGGCAGTGTGACAAGCTTGGCTTCCAAATTGGAGTTTGTGGTTCGGGTGAGGGCTAGTTATGTGCAGGAGAACATAAACCAGGCAGAGATAGGACTTGAAGAAGTCATTCTTTTCCCCTTCAGGAGGGAAACTGTAGCAGTGCATCAAGTAATGGGTAGGATTGGTTTTTTGTCAGTTTTTTTCAGTGGGTTTATTTCTTTAGGTTTGTGAGTTTCGGGAGGGTTTTGTGTATAGGGTTTTTCCATTTGTTTTGCATAGGGGTTTACTCCTAGTTTTTCTTTAAATCTTTGCTGTTACTGTTCTGACTTTTATCAATGAAAATTAGTGACATCAAACTGCTATGTGACTGTTTAAACACTACCCATGAAAGAAGTTAAAAATCATAGTAGTTAACAGATTTTATCCAATCTGTGTGTAAGAAAAAAATTTGGGGCACAATGAATGTTTTGATTTCCTTGAGTCTCTGGAAAAAAGCAAGTTAATTCCATTGAAATCCGAAATTCCAGAATAGTTATAATATAAACCAGTCAAACTAGAAATCCCTCTGGCTCAGGATTCTGCGTTTATTCTGGAGTTGCTGCTTGAGCTTCTGCCCCCTGAGGCTGTTTGACCACCCTCTTGGTGTGTAACCCATACTGTGATACCTGCCCAGTGTGGCATCACGCCCTGCTACAGAAATATCTTTTTGTTCCTGTGCTCCACTTGCTCAGTTTTCTTGCCCTTGTGTCTCACCCATGCACAGTGACAAGAGCTGCCTGAAGCAGAGAGACCAAGAAGCTTTGGGCTGGTGCTGCACAGCAGATTCTGTGTGTCACTGGCCCGCAGTTAGTGGGTAGTTTGGGAGTTGTGCTGTGGAGCTGTTCATGGCAGGGTTCACTTGTTGTGTCCCCTTGCTGCGGGATGAAATCCTGACGTGCATATGCCAAGTGTGCCAGGTTGCAGCACCTCCTACTGAGGCTTTGACTGTGCTTTGTCCCTGACCTTTCTATTTATACCCTTTGAGTCTGAAGCCTGGCCAAGTTGCAGGACCACCTACCAGTCCCAGCCAAGCTGACCATTCAGGGGAGAAGGAGGAAACTTGGCAGCCATAGGGTTTTTCTGTCCCCTTGTCCTCTTACGTAAGTTGCTGGGCAGAGCATCTCAGGGCAGTGCCTGCTGGCTTCTTGAATGCCTTTGGGGAGTTACTGGTATTGTTGGGGTTCTTTGCCTGGTATCCCTGGAAAATTTTCTTTCAACCCTTGTGCTTTCTTCTGCAGAGTTTTTAGTTTTCTGTCTCGTAATAATTTGACTTCCTTCCTGTTTGTGGTTGTTTTTATTCATTAGGCCTCTTGCTGTCCTTCCTCAGAGAGTACTCTTAAGGATTTTAGTAAGGACATCCATTCCCTAAGGAAGAAAATAGCTTCTAAGCATGAATGTGCAAGCAGTATATGGTAGATGTGCACTGGTATTCAGGGTCTTCTAGAGAAGGCTTTATGTGCTTGACATGGTTTGAGGGATTTACCTGTGCATTTGTCTGGTTTCCCTGTGAATCCTGATCCTGTAGCAAGAAGTTCCAAGGTTTACCTATATATGCTCTCTCAAAACTAAGTCCTTTTTGTGTTTGGATTTGCTGTCTGCTAACTCTGTGACGTTACCTTGGTTGATGAGCAGTGGTTGGTATATTCACTTTTTCTTGTTTTTGGGTGGTGCTGCTGTTCTTGTAGACAGGAAGATGAGGAAATATTGTGCTCTGTTGAAATCTTAACTGCAGTTTTGAGTAATCAGCTCTGGTTTTACATAAAACTTTCTTTCCTATTGCAAAGGAAACCTTCTCTCAAATAATTTAGTAGATAAGTGAAATGTGATGTATAACTTCTGAACTCTTAGAGATTATCTATCACATGATAAAAATAGATATCAGATTTTGTATTTCATAAATGCAGGGCTTGTTTCACTTCTTGTTTCCTTAGCTACAGCTGCCTGCTTATCTACCTAGGTCAGGACTTGCCTGGTTATCTGGGCAGGTTTGTTGCCCTTCAAGATTTTGCTTCTGCTTTTTCTAACATATTAAATTTACAGCACTGATAATTGATTTTTCTTAGGACTTACAACCTGTCAGAGTGCTTTTTTCCCCAAAATCATGCCTGCCACTACTGTGCTGTCAATACTTTCATTTTTTTTATAATAGTGTACCTGGGGATTTTACAAGTGGATAAGGCAGTGTTTATGCTCCATTTAGATCTGACCCCCTGTATAGAGTTCTCAGCTGGGTTTCCAAGTACATCTTTGGCATACAGATTAGTGCTTGGCTTCTGCATGTAGCACTTAGTCTCTGCTGAGAAGCTTGGCCTGTGTTTTCTGTGTGTGCACATCAGATGAATCTGAAGAGCTGTGTTGCATCTCAGTCACAGCCATGGATACAATAGTTTGTATTCACATCAAAATTACCTTAGATAGCTTATTTTTCTTACAGAATGAGAACAAACTTATACTAGAATAAGATCCTTTATTTGCTAACTCCATTGACAGTAGGTGTTGTTGCAGCATAAGGTATTTTTTCTTTTTTTCCAGAATAGTTTACCTGAGTAGTTTTACACACATTGATACCCTTTACAGATGCAGTTGTGTTACGGTAAGAGTACCTTCAGTGAGTGTGTGAAAACTAGGACAAATAACTATTCAGTAGTTTGCTGACCCAGTTCTTGCTTTCTGCTCGTGTTCCTCCTGTCTGGGCCCTTGTCCAGGAAATCAACCGAAATTCTGACCCTTCCTACTTTTAAGATCGTGAATGCTTATCGGCTTGGCCACGTTTCCTTCCTGTTCTTAGAGTTTCTTAAAGAAGCTGAATGTCTTGTATGATGTCTGGAGCTTCTTTCTGCAAACAGAAAGTGCAGGCAGTGACTGCTTAGCTCCCTGTTTGTGTTTAAGTGCTGTTGTAGGATTGTATATAGGTGTGTGAAAGGCCCTTTGGTACAAAACAACACTGACCGGGTCACCCCAGTACAGAGATCCCTCTTGGGGGAGAGAATGTTGCTGGGTCAGGCGGCCCATTTGGTTGCTTTTCCTGGGGCTGTTTCAGAGCTTGTTACTGTATTGTAATTTTCCTATAACACTGTAAAGACAACAATGCTCTTCAGAGTTGCAAAATAGGAGAAGGAATGGAAGACTCCATCCATGTTGTTACATTCTTGTTTATGAGCAGAGGAAGTACTCTTTGTACATGCGTGTGTGAGTAAAGCCAAGAATTTATTGTTAGTATAAGAGAAATCTTAACAGTCTGACTCAATTTTTCTTTAATTAAGTCTAGACTACAGATTCTTAGGAGGAATGTTGCTGTTAGAGTACTTACATACAGGAAAATGTTGCCAAACAGCTAAAATTGTAACACATACACTTTTTGTTCCTGTCCCTTCTTCTGGGGTTGCTTTCACCCTTGCATTGCTGCTTTGGGTCTTTAAATCAGCAGCTTTGGACTGCTGGAGAGGGTAACGGGAGGTTGTCAGCCTTGGGAATCTTTTGTTGGGAGGAGTATGATGTTAATTTTGCCCATTTCTTCTTTCTCCCTCTAGGATTCACTTGAGTTTTCTTAGTATGTTTGCTGATATGTTTTTACTCCTCTTATCTTCTTCATTGGTCTGAAGTTCCAGATTATGTCTGAATTTACTATGTATGGTGTCCTTTATATATGTTAGCTACTATTTCTTTGTTACCCCTAATGCCAGGTTGGTCCAGCTCCAGGTCTGTGTTTTTTTAACTGTCCATTAATAAGTTCTTTAGCTGTGGGGTCTCCTGGTGCCAAGGTTGTGCCCCATCCCTTATTGCATGCCTGCATTGCTCCGTACTGCATCTCTGCTTCTGTTGTCATACTAGGCTTGTATTTCTCAACATTGCTGTGAATTCTTCTTTCTGTGGAGGATAACTACAAGTTATATCGCACCAAGGTAAACAGAAGTAAATATCACCTAGTCAGTTAGAAAAGCTGCTGTTGCAGCTAAGCTGACTAAAAGCCCAAGAAAAGTTCAGACAGAGCAAGCCTGACAAACCTCAGTCTTTGGCCTTGTGGCTTCATGTGGAACGTTTGGCCTCTTGGGGGCTCCGGTAGTGCTGCGTTTACAGGGCTGCGTGGTTATGCTTTTCCCCCTATTCAGTGTCCCCAAATCCCTGCATATCACTTGCAAGTCCAGGAGGGGTGTTGCAGACCCTGTTATGACTCCAGGCTCCAGGAGTAAATGATCCTGGAGACATCCCCTCTTTTCTGTCTTACCTTGCCATGCGGTAACCTGTGTAGATCTGAGGATAGCCTGTAGTGCTTTATTGTCATACATATCCATTGTTGTTTAGCATAAGTGCTGCACGTAATACTGTGTTTTCTTTTATGACTTTTATAATGATACTAAATGCTGTATTCTATCTGTGATAAAGGCAACCTGGAGGTCTAAGTCCACCTTTTCCTGTTCATGTGAAATTAAGGTTTTATTCCTGTTTTGTAATAAGATATATTTTAAATGTAAACACTGTGTCTGTTTCCCTTGAGGAATTTTTTGTCCCTATCTTATGTTATGCGTTATCTGCTGTAAATAGTTTGACATAAAAAATAATCTTTTTTTCCCTTTAACAGTGCTGATTCTCCTTAATCCAGTGTTACAATCAGTCCTCATTGTACTTAACAAGCAGCGTAGCTGTTACCAAAGGATGGATTGCAATTACATGCTTCAAAGTAGGGACAGTATATTTTTTCACTGGAAGTATACAGAAGTCAAGTGCTCCTCATTGCCAAAGCTCACAGCATTTCAGGATTTTAGACAATTCCAGTGTGTGTTTGAGGGGCTTTTCTGGTTTTGGTTTTTAAGTTGGAAGAGACATGGACCACACACATACACACCTTGCCCCATATGGCTATCTGAATGCATCAATAAATGATAATAAGTCATGCAAAACATCCAACATGTATATTCACAAAATACTTCCTCATTGCTCATAAATTAACATGAAGCATGTTTATGGTCTTAAGCAGTTTCAAGTTTAAAATGTACACTAGGATAGCTGTGCTCACTAGACCACAGACTTCAGCAAAATCCTCTGCGGGAGAGCACAGTGGCACTAACAAAAGGTATTATGCCAAACAAATCACAGCAAGATGACTTTCTGTGTCTTGGTTTAGGACCTGTAGATGTGTTTTGAGTTTAGCTCCCTGCTTAAAGGGCTTGCATGTATGTTGATGGTCATTTTGGTTATTGGAATTTTAGCAGTATTCTCATAAGTAGATTGTGTGTGTTTTGCCATTTCTCCTTAGTTACGGGACATGGTAAAAACTAAAAGATTAACTTGGTTTTTCTACTTTGAATTGCATCAGTGATGTATTATGGTACCAGGTCTTGTTTCAGAATTCAAGATGATTTCAAACAATGTTACCAGGAAACAAATGCATATATGAGAGTGGCAGTAAATGGTAAAGGAGACTAAAAGCTTGCTTCAGCTTTTCTTAACTCTCAACAATATTTATCTTTTAACCCCCAAATTATTCTCTGGCTGTTGCATTAAGGAAGTTAAGACTCATAATGAATAAGTAGCTTTACCTGGTTTTATATAGAACTCCAGCCATTTGACTAAATCTGTTTCTGACTGACATAAATTAGATGCAGAAGCTGCCTCTTCTGCTTCAGTTTTGGTGGGTAAGAAAGAATCTGAAAGATGGTGCACCACTTTTTTTGATCTTAGACTGATATAATTCTATGGATATGGATGTTGGTTATTTCTACAATGTTATTGTGGTGTTTGTGCTACAGAAAAGTAGCAAATTTTTAGTTGTCTGACTTGTGGCAAAACAACATTATGGCTTTTGCTGTTTCCAGCTAAAGAAATGTTGTTGCTTAGGGTAAGTAAAGTAATAACTTTGGGTTGTTCTTATTTTTTTTTTTTACAAATCTGGGAATGCAAACACTTTGTAGACCAAACATGCCAGCCACAAAATAAAACACTGATGAGCAAGCTCACAATCTCAAGAATAAAGCTTACCAAGATTGTCACTAAAGCTACAGAGTAGATGTCCAGAAACTAAGAGGAGTGACAGCTTTTTGCAACCAGTCCTCTGAAATCCTCTCTGCTGTATTAAAATTAGTAATCTTGGTAAGGTGTCTGGTTTGCTGTGCCAAGTGTAATCTGCAGCTGGTCAGCAGGTCATAATAAAGGCCGTGGTATGTACATGTATAACAATTAAAGGCCAGGGCCAACAGGTAACTGTCAGTTTTTAACAGGTTAGTAGAACAGTGCCTATAAAATACGTGGAGTTAAAATTTTGGGGGTGGAGTGCTGCCCTTTGTCCCATCGTCCATGTCCGTGGTGCTTCCCTGGTAGTGCATTGAGCCAGTTGAGTTTGCATGTGTCTTTCATGACGAACGATGATGATCTCATTCTCCTCCCTCTGTTAATGTTTTTCCACGCTGTCACCTGGAACGGGTTGTGACAAACCAGAGTGCCTCTGGGAGGGTCAGCCGTGAGAGGTGGTGCTCTTCACTGCCCAAAGAGGGGAGAGTGGGGCTGCCCCCGCTTGGCACCAGCCAGCCCTTAAATCCGCCCTGCGGTGCTGGCATGCAAGTAAAGGGATGCCCAAGCCGGCCAGTAAGAAGCGCTG
This sequence comes from Scytalopus superciliaris, assembly GCA_013400415.1. NCBI lineage: Eukaryota > Metazoa > Chordata > Aves > Passeriformes > Rhinocryptidae > Scytalopus > Scytalopus superciliaris. The sequence continues at coordinate 15,798 of VXBX01000356.1, forward strand.
CAGGCAGCTGTCCGAATGATTTGCTGCTTGAAGGTTGCCGCCTGAAATGTGTGTATTCCTCTTTGGTTTTAAAAGCAGTGGTAGTGTTTGTTTTTATACGGCTGCTCCAGGCCTTGGAGCGCTTTCTTGAGTTATAAAAGATCTCGTTTCAGTTCTTACAGATTCAAACTTGGCCTTCCTAGGAGGAGAGCATTGTACCTGTCAGAGTAGAGGAGGGTTTGCTCTCTGGATCGCTGCCATCGTGGTGCCCTTCAGACTCCCATGCAAAGCTCCTCTGTGTAGAGGGGCTAAATGAATGTAACCTGGGTTTAGTGGTCTACCTCTGGATTTCAGTGCCTGCTCCAAATGCCTTGGTTTCTTCATCCAATGCTTTTGTGAACTGGATGTCCTTGAGGCAGTAACTGAAAGGATGTGTTCTAAATTTTCACTTGAGAGTAATGTTTAATTTCAGTCTTTCACTTTTAGACAGTCTGTGATGCAAAGTGTTACTAACAAAAAAGAACTGCATCTTTTTGTTGTTGGCAACCGTGAAGTAAGTTGGTGTGAGTAGCATGCTATAGAAATAAAATCATAAAAGGGCAAAAAATGGGGTGTTTTCTTCCCTTGGAGAAACTGAGCCATTTAATGAAAAATGAAGCAAAAGCAAGTTTTCCAGGTCTGGTCTGTGGATATTTGTGGAATGTGACATGAAAAGAACTTGAATTTCCGTTCTTAGTTTTGTATTGATTTTGTGGCAGTTCTCTTGGTTTTGGTTTATTAAAGAATATAACTAATTTACAGCAGCTACCCAGCCTGTAACGACCGGACATTGTACCCTGGGCGGGGGGGTGGCAACCTGTGACACAACACTTAACCCAGCTACAAAACCGGGGTCCAATTTGCAGTACAAATTGGACAAATGTTGTAACAATGTAATGGGATCCTCTGAAATGGAAGCATTTTGCTAATGCAGGCAGGCTGCTGGCTTGTTCCCTTTATTTGGACCCAAATGCATCAGAATGTGCTTGATTGTTTGCCTCTGCAGCCTGCTGTGAAATAGCTTAGGCTGAAGCGTCCAGTGACAGTTTACAAGTTACAAAGACAGCTTTTTGGCCACTGACCCTCTGCGGGAGTCTAAGCTTTGTTTTGTAGATGCCTCTTTATCTAGGGAAATTACATCGAGAAAAGAGGTGCTGGATTACTTCCTCATTGTTCCTCATTGTTAAAGATGACCTCCAAAGAATTTTTACAGCCTGATTCATACTTCTCCTCTAGGGTACATTGAGAAAACAAGGTCTTTGAGATTTTCCTCCTCCGTCCTTTCATACATACCCTTGTTTGCTTTGTTTTTGATATAGTTTTAGAGAATATTTGGAATGTAACTCTGAGTGTTTAACCCCTTAATTGAAAAAGACAGCTCAGTTGTTGAAAGACTCTAAAAAAAACCCAAAACAAAAACACGTAAGTAACACTTCCTCTTTTCCTTACACACAGCATGTGCACTTGTGTTATATGGGTGCACACTTGATTTCCCCTCTAAATGGACCACAGAGGCACAATGTCAAAAAAAGTGCACCTCCCCCCAAGAAAACCCAAAGCACAAACCCCAGCACCTTGCCAACAGCTCACTGCTGATGAACTCGGTTGAGCATCACTGCTGGTGCTGGGGAGTGAGGGAACCAGATGGGTGATAGGATGATGCCATTGTCACCTGAGAATAATTCAAGCTTTTGTGTGGTGTTACTGAATGCTGTTGGTGTTACTATACAATTTGTGAGCGACTACTTGTGACAGAACCTCCCTACCAGAAGATAGTAGTAGAAATACAATGTGCCAAGAAAGCTACATTTCATTTAGTATACTTTATTTCAGTCAAGGTAGCCAGAATCTATTTTTCATAGGCACAAAATTCCACATCAACCTATATAAGCTGTGTTCTTATCACAGGCAATTTGCCCACAGGCTGTGCTGGAAGTGCTTTCTTTGCCTTTTTTACTTGTGCTAGCAGTTCTGGAAATGGAGTTGTGCCTATTTTGTTACTAAGGCCTCGTCTAATCAGCTTTGGATTTGGTGCAGTTATTGAGCCCATCAGTGGTTTGCTGTTAATCAGCTTTGCCATTCCACTGGCATGGTTGTATTCACTTAGTGGTGCTATTGTGGCTCTCACGGTACACGGACACGGGCAAGGCAAAGTCTGTAGATTGAGAGGGTATCTCTTGCAAGGTTTTTCAGGCACTCAAGCCCTTCATTAAGCATTAATGAATGTTCAGAGAAATGTATAGCCTGAAATTTTTGTGATGGCCCTTTGTTCTTTTGACAATGTCAGTTCTGTGAGGGAGAGTGGGCTAATCTTAGGAAGTATGATGCAGTGTGTACATTGCTTACGCTGCTTTAATGGATGCTTTGGAAGAGGATTGGCAAGGAAGGACCATACAGTGGATGCCACTGGTGACCTAAACAGGAAGGTTTCTGTAAGAAAGGCAGTTGAGAGGGGAGTGTAGGGGGGTGCAATTTTCATTCATCTTCCAAATACCAACTACAGACAGAATGACATACCTTTCAAGGAATCATTCTTGTGCTGCTTATAGAAAAGAAGATAATGACAAGAGTTGAATACTGGAGATTGCTTTGCTTAGGGGTAGTGGGAGGTAGTCTGACCATCTGGGACTGTGTTTTATCCTAAAAAGGGAGTGACAGGTCTTGTAGATTGATTGCAAATACTACTATTAGTGTGCTTCTTTTGTTTTGCTACCATGTGACATCCTTTAGCTTAGATTGTAAACCAGTCCTTGTGCCAGGTGAATCCTGGAAGTTAGAAGGGCTGTAGTGCTTATCCTGCAGAATATCTTAAAAGAATAATAGCATTATCCCTGGTGCTTAGGTTTGTGTAACCACTCTTCCCTTGTCAGGTAGAGGAGTGAAACAGTGTCCTAAATATGCTGTAATTTTTTTTGGTGGATGTTGACTCCTGTGGTTGCACAATTGCAGTGAACTGCTGAAATAGTACTGCCTTCTGATTCTGTTTTTGGAAAGATGGCAGGTGCCTGACTTCAGCCTCAGACTGGCACTGACAGTCCTTGCTGTGGGGTTGGCTGGTGCTGAACTGGAATGGAGGGAGCAGCCTAGGTTGCTGTGTGGTGACATGGCAGCAGCATTTTAACTTGAATAAGGGAATGCCTCATTTCGTGTTTATAGGCTGATTTAGAACTCTGGTTGTATTAAACTGGTAAGTCCTTTCTAAAAGCTGACTTAGCATTTATCAGTTTTCTGGTTTAAAAACCCCCACCACAACAACCCAAATTCTGTAGATGCTTTTCTCAGCTTATTTTAAGCACAGCAGGAACTCACTGATTCATCTAGATGCTGATATTATGCTTATTATGTATGCAGTCATTAAGAAGATTTTAAATTGGAAGCTAATTTTAATGAAACCTTTAGTTTACATGCTACAAAAAAAGTTAAAGAATTTCATACATGAAATTTATAATCTCAGTGAAACACAACACAGTATTTTCCAAGACCTCAAGTGTTCTATAGCTTTCCATTTTCTAGTTTTTTTCATGAACTACACAGTCTTAGAATGGGGCAATAAGTCCCTTTACAATGTTTCAACCATCAAATTCCGCCTAGATGCTACTTTAAGACTTCCTAATTTCATTCTCATTTCCTTTCCTCTTCACAGGATCAGACTGCTGTCTCTCACTTGTGAATAAGTAGTTGAGGCTTTCATAGTACATGTTTAAAAAGAACAAAAAACCAGTAGTGAAGCTTTTGGACTTTTAGCTTGCTTACCTTTGCATGTTGTTTTAGGGCAAACATATTTAGCACTAAGAGGATCCTGCATAAATGAACATCTTAGTTCACTGAACAATTCCAGTGTAATTTCAAGAAACAGCAGCTTCTGTTTCTGCAGAGCTTTTAAGTTCAGCTTCACTGCTGAATGCAAGTCTGACTCTCTGGAGGTGAAATGCATCTTTTATTTTTAACCTTAGTGAATGCTTGGCAGTGAGTGCTAGTGAAGTAAATCTTCAGGGCCTGATTTAAAAGTCTCTTGGCATTCCTGTATCTTCTTGTATTAGAAGAACCTTTTGCAAGCATCTTGGCTAAATGTGGTTAAGCCTGTTGTGTGACTGTTACCCTGTCTCAGAGCATTGTTCCCACAATGTCATTGAGGTGATGTAAGGACAGGCTATTAAGCAATATAGTTGGTAATGCAGCAAACAGTGGCAATTCTATTGCTTAAAGCTTGTAGAAAGGAGAACTGGTAAAACTGGCTGGTTAAACGTCTAATGCAAATTGCACAATCTGTGGAACTAACTAGGGTTGTTTCAACTAATTACCTGTTTGAAGAGTTGTGTGAGATGTCAGGTAGGGGTGTGTGCCTGTGTGTGTGTAACTGTTGTTTATGAACAGCTGCTCTGCTTGCTTGTATTTCTTTGGTTTTCACTAGAACTTCAAATTGGTACAGGGGACTTGTGGTTTAACCCCACCTGTAACTAAGCCCCACACAGGCACTTGCTCACTCTGCTCCAGTGGGATGGGGGAGAGATTCAGAAAAGTAAGAGAACCTGTGGGTTGAGGTAAAGCAAAAGCTATGGATAAAACAAAGCAAACTAAGGAATTTACTCACCACTTCCCTTGGGCAGGCAGGTGTTCAGCCATCCCCAGGAAAGCAGGGCTCCAGCACATGTAACAGTTACTTGGGAAGAAAATCAGCTCTACCCCAGCCAAAACCAGCACAGTACTGCACTGAAATTAGTCTCCTATAGGTTGCCTTTTAAATTAAGATTCCTATAAGCTTTGTTTCAAACTGTAGTTGTTGTTGCATGCTCTTTTCTCTCTTAGATCAGTTTTGCCAAATAGCAGTGTAATTATGTCTTCATGTTTCATGCATAAAAATAGAATTGTTGTTTGGCTGCTTGAAATATGACAAAACCAGGGAAGATTTCAGCAGTTCTGTGACTTTCTAAGTATTTGTTCTTGTAATCTACTTGTTCAACTTCTTCATTGAGTTTCCTGTGTAATGCTGTTAAAGCTCATCTTAATTCTTCTGTGACTGTTGTGTTTACCAAGTAAACAGCTGTGGCCATTTTAGATGTTCCTTCTCAGATGGAGGTTGCTGACCCTGTAGTGAAGGTAGCAGGAAGGTTGGCACACCATCTGCTCTGCTGTCAGATTGTCAGCATACCATCTTGGGTGATTAAAGCAGTGTGCCATACTGAACTCAGACAACTTGAGGTAGCATTTAGTTCTGCAGAGTCTGTTACCTGCTCATTAGCAGCTCTCTCCTCTGAGGATTGCCAGGCAGCTGAGGGGATATAATATGGCAAAATGCTGCAGGAAAATTAACTATAGCCCATTTGTCACAGCTGAGAATTATCTTGCAGTGATCATATGTAAATGAAATTAGTTCCTGTAAGGACAGAGTACACTATTTATGGGCTTTTTGGAGGTGACATTTTATTATAAGACTGCCAATATCAATTCCCTATCTTATATTTTTAATTTTCTCTCCTCCATTATGACAAATTTCAGCATCTTTTATTGGGCACTAAAATTCCAATTTAATTATACATCCTGGCAAGTTAAAACTTGTTAGATGGATTATCTTAATGTTATGTGTTAGTCACATCTGAGTACTTAGATGCTACAGTAATAAGAATGACACCAAGTGATTAGTGCAAAACAAATAGATTCTCATTCAAAGTGATTCTGAAGCCTCAGCTGAGGCTTCATTCTTGTAATTTGCTCTGATGCTTTCTGGCACTCAGATTCCAAAGTTCTCTGGATACTGTGCTTCCCAAGGCTATCAGTGTCCAACAGGCATCTTTGGCTGGCTGCTGAAGAGATCACCACACTGTGATGTACAAGACAAAGGGGTAACTGTTGGATGAGGACTCATAATAACTGTTGTCATTAATTTTCTGCAAATTTAATCAAATCTTTAGCATTTTGAGTTAAATTTACCCTGAATCTTTTTTGCAGTGTTGTAAGTGTAAAGTATCATTACTTTTCTGAGCAGAAATCCTGTGTTATGGTTTTCAGGGGGAATCGCCTGTGTCTCATTGCTCTGATGGAATGAACGGTGTTTAAATCTGTCTGCTCTAATTCCTTACACAAGTAAAGGTACAAGCCTATTGCTAGCAGTGATTGTGAGCATGTTAATTTAAGCAAGAGAAGCCTAATTGCTCTGTGTACTACTGCCCTCCTTGCAGTCTGTCTAAAATTAGTTGCTGCATGAGCTCTTGCTTGCTTGCTATTACCTGAGCAGCTGTGCCAGTACTTAACGTCCTACTTTAGGTGAGTCCTAGCCCAGATGATTGAGCTTGTCTATGAGCTTCATATGCACAAAAAGCCGATAACTATAGAGTACCTGTGATAAGTAGTTTATTTCTAACTAGTATTAACAGCCCAGTGCTGGCAGCTTTGTGAAAATAGTTTCTAAAAAAAATTTTAAATTTATAAATAAAATGTTCTGTGAAGCTTACTTCATATCATCTTTCAAAGTTGTCCTTAACTTGTGTTAGGATATGAAAGTGTTAGTGGTCTCAAGATGAGAAGTCATTGTCCAGCAGTGTGGAAATCTGTGTAATTGCTCCTGTGGGAGTTATGGCACATACAAAAGCAGTTGTCGTAGCTGTTTGGTAGCTTTTAAGCATGCTCTTCTTCCAGCCAACTTTTACACCCTTCTTTTTAGCTTCAGTTGAGTTATATAAACTGTTTGTCTTTCAGAGCCAACACATAATCAGCCAAACTGAACCAAGAGGAAAGAGAATATTTGAGAAGGCTCCCAGCATCTCATGAATGAACTAACGGAACTCGATAATGCTGGTTCTCCAGAGCCAGGTCTACGGCTCAGAAGAGGACACATGTCTGACCCTGCAACAACAGAGGCAACCTTTGGAGAGGACAGCTCTCAACAGAGGCTTCTTTTAGTGGAGCCACCTCTGTCTTCTGATCAGGAAAATGTAAGTTACATGGTTTAGGTTTGGTGGGAAAAGTGAGTTGTGACATTAATGCTTCAGAGATGGTCCATGAGCCGTTTAATGCCTACTAAATAATTGTAATAATGCCGGGAAGATTCCAGAAATACTCAGTTGAATGTATGGGAACTTGAATGACAAAACTGGGCATAACTGTAATTTTACCAACTTCTGTAATTTTTATTCCATCCTCAAAGAACTGGGATTTGTACTGATTTGTTCTCTGCTGAGATGCTGCTCATATAAAAAGATTTTTGTTCTATAGCTTTCAGTTAATTACACGTGAAAGGAGAAGATATATTTACTTTGGCTGAATGTAATCAGGACCTTGGCTAATTGCTATAATTTTGGAGATCAGGACAGAAAAATCCATTTGCAAGCATTCTTGTTGGAAGAATAGCCATGCTGGATTAGACTAAACATCCATAGTGTACAATAGCCTATTTCTGAACAGTAGCCAATAACAGATTCATAAGGAAGAGTACAAGGGTGGGGAAGCATGTTGTGTTACTTCCCTGGAACACTCTCCCAGTCTTTAGCAGTTGGTGGCTTGCAGATTTTCTGAGCCAGTGGCAGTGTCTTTAAATTTTTGGTGCATGAGCCTCTGTAAATTTTAGCAGCCACAACATCCTGCGGAAAGGCGTTCCTCGGCTTAATTAGGTGTTACACGAAGGTAGTGTCCAAGCATTGGACAGAAGTACTTTCTGGTTAGAGAGTTCCAGAACTCTAATTAATGTTTCTCCCAGGATATATTCAGATGGATATCAGCACAGTTAAGTGGAAGAGGCATTTGTCTTAGGCTCACTATTAAATTTATCATGGATTAATGACTTTAGTGTATTAACAGAGTCACAGCAACTGTGTGGTTTTAGCCAGCAGCAAAAACATGCCGGTGCTACTTAGTGTATATTGGGCTGTGGCTGTAATTGCATTTGCCACAAATTCTGGGTATGTGCATGCACCACTGTCATGGATCAGCTGACATGAGAACTGGTATGAGCCTGTCTTAACTTGATGAGTTTGAGCCCATATAGAATTTAGTTTCAAGTGTTCTTGTAATGAGAAGAATCTGTCAGAAGAGATATTCATGGCTAGTAAGCCAAGCCAACGCACTGTAAGTTGTACACTGTTCTCTAGGACATTCTCAGTATCATAACAGAAAATACCCAAAGTCTTTTTCTGTTCTGTGGAAGGTTGTGAAGCACGTGTACGAAGTCTTGGCCAATAGCTGAATTCCCTATTGTTAAAAAAAGAGAAGTTAAGTTGTGCTGTCATGTATTTGGAACACACATTTATCTGACCGTGTGTTTGGGATCATCTGCTTTGAAGGACGTTTTCATTCTTATCTCTGATTTTCCTGGTTGAGTAATGTGAGTTATCTGCTGCCTGTAGATGAAATAGCCCAGAATAAAAGCCTGTAACTGATTATGTTCTTTAATTCTTTCTGTACATTTGCTTAGCTAAACAGAAAAGGATGAATCAAAGTGTTTACTTTTAAAATTTTGCAAATAAAATGGTTTGAATACTTTCATTCTCTCTTTCAGGCATTCTTAGCATGTGTTATCTTTTTTTATTAGTTTACTTTTGTCTGTATGATAAAAGTATGTTTCTTTTGTTTTGACTCTCTACAAATATTTAGCTTTCTTGTGTTTGATGTCCCTGTTCTTCTAAAATGCTATCAGAAATTTGTTGTTGTCATTTGGGCCTTGCTGTTCTGTCTTAATCTGCATCACTTTCTCTGCTTTATATGGCCTCCTGCTTCTTTGACTTTTTTTTCAGCCTTTTATTCCTGTCCTCTGTGAGTTCTTCTTTTTAATAGTGTGATGTATTTAAATTATTTTTCATCTTAAAAGGCTGAATAATTGATGCTTCTGATGGATCATCCCAAAGCACTCTGCTGTCAAAAGTACCAATATTATCTTGCCAAATGGCCTTTATTATGTGGTATTCTGCAATGTTCTAACTAATCTGGAAAAAACATTATGCTGTATATCTTCCTATGTCTTGTGTAAGCCTCAGCACAGCTGTTACTCAAATGTCAGCTGGGATTCACTGTTTTGCTCTCCTGTCCATTCTGGATTTGTGCAACTGCCTCAGTAGAGATGACTTATTAGTTCAAAAGCATGATTTTCTTCTGGTCTTGATGAGGTTCATGTTTAGTTAACAGTAATGTAAGGTTATTGTTCTTGGCTCGATGGCAGTAGCACTTGGGCACTCAAGCTAAACACAGCCTTATAAAAGGACTCAAGTGGTGCCCACTCCATTAATATTCCAGGGGCTAAATGCAACCATGATGCAGCGGATGGTAACAATTCCCATGTTGGATAAGGAAGGTGGATGAGAGCTGTACAGTGTCCTGATGGTAGAACCACCGTCGTCATTGAATGTGCTTTTAAATGCTTCTACTTAGGAAAAGCTAGTATCATAATACAGATGTATTCTAATAGATACAGTACTTCCCCCAAATGTACTGGGCCTAAGACCTGAGGTATTAGTGTAAAGATGTGTGAATTTTATCCTGTGGTAATACTGCATTGTTTACTTTTCCTGTCACCTCCTATTACCCTACTTACATCATTGCGGTTACTTTATTTACATAAAATCTTCCCCAGGCTCTCCTATACAAGATTCCTTTCCCTCTGCCTACTTTCTGCTTCACTTATAGGACTAAACAGTCTGAGTTCTTAAGAGGTAATAGTTGAATTTGGTAAATCATTTTCATAGTTTTTCTAAAGAGGTGGAATCATGCAATTATGTTCAGAATTGTTTCCATCTCCCTCACAGCTTGCATTGTATATTATGTATTTCTAATTTTGATGGGCCAATATTGGTCCTTTTTAGTAACAAAGCATTTTTTTGCGGAAAGAAAATTGAGGCAATATTAAGAAATAAAATTTACTCCTAAAAGGATTTTTTCTGAGGCCTTTGACTCTGACACCAGTAACCTACCTGGGCGGTTGCATAGCTGTAAACTAAAAATTGCATTAAAGATCTTACTTTCTGTAAATAGTGGCATTCACTGAATATATATAGCAAAGATTTACTATCCATATTGACTGTACTTGCTCAAAATAATAATAAAACAGCTTCATCCTTCTGTCAGTGCTGTTAATCTGCCAGTTTTACAATGAGAAGGTATGAGTCCTAAAAAAATTAATATCCCTTTACACTTGAACATCTCAGTTGGCATTTTATTCCATAATTCTCAGCTCTCTCCTAGGGTGCATATGTGTTCATAGATTATCCCTTCTTCAAAGTACTTGTTCCAAAGAATAGGTACACATCTTACTATTTTGTTTGAACAAGCAATTAGAGTAGTGGCAAATCAGTGGTGAACCTTCTGTGGCTTGGAGAAATAGTGACCATTTATCTGCATGTTAAGTATTTGGTGGTGAGAAAAGGATCAGGCAAGCTCATAATTCTTTGTGTTCTTTCAGTATCTTAAACTTTTCTTTGCTTTAAGTGTGTTGTGTATGTGCTGATAAGACATTTTTCAAGCAGGTGTTTCCCTCCTGTTGTATGCTGGATTGCCTTGCTTTTGGGACAGCATCCTTTCTCCTGTCCTGGAGCGGCTGTATCTTAACCGCTTTTGTAATTCCAGCAGTGATGGTTCCTAAAGAAATCTCTCTTACTGTGGCTTTGTTAAGCTGACACAATCAAATGCATGTGACTTCTCACAATGTGATGAATGGGCTCTTTATGCAGCTCTGAAACCCTGTGCTTGACTCTTTCCTTTTGTACTTTAACCTGTCAGTGACAGAAGGTAAACAAAAGAACCAATTTCTTTTACCTTTATTTCAGTCGTCGGGTTTTCCTCTGCTTGGATGATGAGTCCTCTCATGTTCCATGCAGTTGAGCTGCATGGTGTAGCTGTCCTGTGTGTCACCAAAATGTGTCCCTAAAGTGGAGACCTTGCTGTTTTAAAATGTTTGAAAACACTTTAAAAGAGTCGGGGTTTGTGAGGAGGTCTGTGTAGCACTGACGTCATTGAAATGGGCAGAAGAAATTTGGGTAAATACTTGTCTGGATTGCTTCTCAGGGAGCATGGGCTTTGACTTCACGGGGAATGTAGCTGACCTCTGACAAATTTCATATCTCTATGTAGCTACAGGAGTCTTTCTACAGTGTAAATACTAAAGTGACTTGAAGGAGCAAGGGAGACGGATGTAACAGAATTTCAGGTACAAAAGAGCATTTTTAGAGTAATTGAAGGTGAACAAATGACTTGAGGCTTTTAGCTTGAATCAAAGCCTTTTCTGTTACGGAAGTGTGTATGTATTAGTTGCAAAAGCAGACAGCAGAAATGCTTTTGGTATTGACAGAAGGGTGCATGTAAATAAATGGGATTGTCAACCTGTCTTTATGGTGCCCTGCTATTTGAGTGGAAGTCTTGAAGGTCAAAGGTATACATTTGAGTCTTTCTGAAGCTGATGTTTGTAAATTCTGATTGCCTGAAATGTTACCCTTTGTAGATCTACTTGCAAGTTACTTGCTCAGTTTTAAACAATTTAGCTTTATTTTCAGTCTGGCATTTTACTATTGGTATTTTGGAGTTATGATAAAAAACCTGGCATCTGCTTCAGTATTTTCCTTCTTCCTGCATTGCATTGCAGGTTTTGTTGGTGGAGGGTCCCTTCTGAGTGTGAATGGGAGAGGCCTGGCAAAATAAATTTTGAGGTCCCAGCAAAACACATTTGCTTTTGTTTTGAAGCAGATTATGTTCAAAATCTGTTGTTCTGTAGACTTCTTTACCACCTCTTCCTTTCCTCCATTTTTGCAACTCTTGGGAAGGAGTGTTATTTCAGTGAAAGCATGTGAGTTGACATTTTACGGCAGATCAAAAGATCTTAACATCTGAATTTATCCTTCACTTGCTGTTCTAAGCACTGGAAGTAATGTGTATTTTACTCAGACTGCCAGTCACTGAAGTAAGTGCTTGAATTTAGTAAATATGCCTTTTTTTTTTTTTTTTTTGTACAGCAAAGCATTTTTGGGTACACCACAGAGCAGAATATCTCCAAAGATTCCCACTCAAACAGTACTAAAACATGTAATACATTTATGGAGAGGGTTTCCAGGCTCCACAGGCTTGAATTGGTCAGATGCCGATGCATCCTTCACTGACAGTGGATGTGCCTGTGTTATTAACAGACTTTAATAGCTTGAAAGTCTGCAGAAAAAGACAAGCTGGTGACCTAGTCAGCCGTGAGTAGGCAGTGCCCAGAAGGCGGGTAACGCGTGCGAAACAGCCATGGCTCTCTCTCTCTGCTCTGTCTCCCAGAAAACTCTCATTACATTCACAAGAAGTTTGTCATAGGTTATGGCTGGCTGAGTTGCAGATGGGTTCAACTGTCTCCTATTGGTGTGGAGCATTTCAGCTCTTCGGGAGGGGAAGTGTTGGTACTCAAGAGTTTGCTGCCTGCCAGCAGGTTTTGTAACTGTTGCCTGCTGTGCTGTGTTTTGAAACCAGGAGAGGGAGGGAGTAGTTTTGTTTATCATTCACTGGCACAACTGTTTCCCTGGACAAGGGTTAGATTCCATGGGCTTTGCCTTTGTTCTCCTGGAGATCATATCTCTCTGATTCGGGCAGCAGTGGGTCGGCCTTTCATAGTGATATAACAGAAAACGATGTTGTACTGGTGGGTTACCTTGCATCTTCTTCCAGCTATTTTGGATTGATTGACTCTGCACTGATGTTAAGTTCAGCAGTACACTTTCAGTCTTTGTTTATTTTTTTTAACAGAGCATTTATTTTTCCATAAGCCCAGCATGCTTGTTTTCTTTTTCTGCTGTCAGGATTAACAATGGCAAAGGAGCAGAAAAGGGCACGTGGGACTCTTCTGCAGTAGAAGCAATTTCTACAGGCTCTCCCCCAAAGCGTGCTGATGAGCACATTGAGGCTTTTGGCCCTTGTCAAATACTGGGCATTGCATTGACAGAAAATCAGTAGTTGCTGCTTCTCAGGGATTCAGCAGACCCGTTTCATCTGAAGATATTTAACAAGGGAGCTAGTTCTAATAAGGCTGTATTAGCAAGGCTGTTGAAGCCAAAATGTGACTTTGTCCTAAGTCTATTTGCTAAACGCGTTTTGAATGTTAGTGCTTGTGTTTAATGAATGCCAGCAAGCAGTCACCCATGACCAAATGTATAAAGCTGTTTCCAAGTGCTGTATTAAATGGACTGTATCTTTTATAAGAAGGTGACCTACAAAGGAGAAATACTAAACTCCAGGAACCTCCCAGTACTTAACATTTTGACCAACAGGCTGAAAGGGTTTTTGGCACAGTGCTAATGAAAGACTTTTTTTGGTCCAGTGACAGCAAAACCAGCTTTGCACACCCTGCTTAGAGGGTGAATATAGTTAGCCTTTTGGAAACTGTAGCATGGCTGTGTTTACAAGCCTGTCAGAATGTGAATTCTAAAGGACAAAGCTGTTATATTCTAGAGTAACTTGGTATGTGCAGAAGTCAGGGGAAATCAGGGAAAGTTTTATGGTGCCATTCATTTCCAGTTAATTTCTTACAATCCAAAGAACATAAGCTGATGCGATCCTGCAAAATGGGCAACAGGCTTTTAGGAGAAGTGGTGTGGCACAGCAGCACCTATTGCTGCTTTCCCCTTACGAAAGGCTGGTTGATAAAGGTCAGTTGACAGAATGGGCACAGAGGAAAAAAGCCATCTGGGGAGCTGAAAAGGTTGATACAGGACTGCGATTAGAAAAATAACATTTTTATATTAAAGCCTTGAACGTATCTTGGCCATTATGCTGAATGCTCTCGAGTTACTTAATCTGGCACGTTGCCCCAAGGAACATTAAATGACTTAAATGTCATGTTAAGCACTGTTAATCATTCATCTGATGAGATCAAGATAAACAAGAGCAAAAACTCCAAGTCATGTCTAGACTTTGTGACTTCAGTTTAACGTGGGGGATAACAGTGGTATTGTAAATGCAGCAACATATGTTTTCTAACTTGCATTTTAAGAAGAGAATAGTGTATAAGCGCTGTCTGTAATATCCCATGACTCAGTGTTAATCAAGACATTTGGGTTTTCTGATTGATCTTGCCTGTGTTACAATGATGTAACAATTATGCATTGGTACCAAGGCAGAGAGTTGTGTCTGGACACATGTAAAGACGAGAGTGGGGGAGTGATGTCAGCAACTGAAGGAAGCAACAATATTAGAACAGATTCAGACTGCATCATGTTTTGGAAATCCCTGTGATGCCACTGCTGACATCTTCATGGTGAATTGGCATCACAGACAGTTGGACTTTCAGACTTGGGCGTTTGTTCATTAACTCCAGAGCTTAATACTATGTAGGTATGTGCATGGTCAGTTAGGCTCTTGGGTAACTGAGTAATGATGCTGTCTGAAAAGGAACCCTAAACCAGAAGATATCTGTGCTTTCTGGGGTTTAGAAGAGTTTTATTGCGGTTACTAGTTGTCTTGGTTTCAACAGGGGTAGAGTTAATTTTCATCCTAGTAGCTGATTCAGTGCTGTGTTTTGGGTTTAGAATGAGAATAACATTGACAACACACTGATGTTTTAGTTGTTGCTAAGTATTGCTTGTCTAAGTCAAGGACTTTTCAATGTCCCATGCTCTGCCAGTGAGGAGAGGCACAGGAAGGTGGCAGGGAACGTGGCCAGGACAGCTAACCTGAACTGTCCAAAAGGATACTCCATACCATAGACCATCATGCCCAGTATATAAACTGGGGGGGAGTTGGCCAGGAGCTGATGATCACTGCTGGGAAATGGGCTGGGCATCGGTCAGTGGGTGGTGAGCAATTGCATTGTGCAACACTTGTCTGTCTTGGGGTTTATTGCTCTCTCTTTCCTTTTTATTGTTATAATAGTTATTACAATAATATTTTACTTTATTTCCGTTATTAAATGGTTCTTACCTCAACCCACAGGTTTTACCTTTTTTGTGATTCTTCTTCCTATCCCAGTGTGGAGGCAGGCAGAGTGACCAGTTGGCTCTGTGGCACTTCATTGCCAGCTGGGATTAAACTGTGACACTGGTGTTACTAGTTAACATGTGCACTTCTTCAAATACCATACATGCAACCCAGGAAGACTGTCAAATTTCAGAAAGTGCAGTCCTGAAAGCTGCAAGAAGTTTTGAGAATAGAACAGCCTGTTGAAGTGATCATTAGCATAGCTCTCCTTAATCCATGCCTAGCTGGATTCTTAGGCTCCTTGGTAACTTATGAATGCTACTAAAAGGAGGGCTGTAGATCATTTGACATCTGGCTGATGTGTGTTGAAGAGAAACTTGGCTTTGCATGTGATCCATGAAATGTATTCTGTAGTGGATCGCAGTGAAATGGGAGCTGATGCTGCCTTTGTTTCTGTGGCACTAGCTTGAGCTCCTTAAATGCCCTAGTTATTTGCACCAGCTTTATTACCTAATAAGGTCACCTACCAAAAGAAGTGGGTAATTTCTGCCAGATTAGTGTACTGGATCAGCTAATGAACCCAAGGATCAGAGGGATGCCAGTGTCAGTGTAACGGAAGATGGGGGGGTGAGGGAGAAGAGGACCACTTTTGTCAGAGTGAACTTCTTAGGTAGCTTCATTCAGATTTGAGTTATGTTTCACTTTGTGCACTCTAATGAACACAGGTAGATGACACTTTCTGAAGTGATGAACCAGAACTTGCTTGTCACCTGTGCAAACAGCAGTCATGTGCAAACTCTAAAACTTTCTAGAAACCTTTAAACTGACATCAAGAAACTACAGTCCTCAAGAAAATAAACTTGGACTGCTTGAAGTCCAGAGAACACAACTTTTGAGAAAGCAGGAAAAGTGTTTCCAGACTCTTATTCTGCAATTGTGACTTGACTTCTGACAGACTTTTCCATAGTAAGGACGTTATTAAACAGTGTGTCTGTTAACAGATTTGAGAGTGATAGTATAGAAACTGTTAATCTATGTGAGAAAAATAAGCTGTTGTAGTAGACAAGAGAAGTATATTGCATTTACTAGAGCAGGTCTTACTGCACTTTTCTCTGTAACAGGATCTTTGGCTATGTGACATTTTTGGACTCTGTTCAGGCAAAAAATTCGTGTACTAAATGTAAACTTTTTTTTTTAAGTTCTTGTGCCATTTCTATAAAAGAGTGAGATTTTATTCCTAATCTTATTTAACGATAGGCACTGTGCAATTTTGCTCTAGGATTTTTTGCTCTTGTTTGCTCTGGTGCTCTAAGTCTTGGTTTTGGTATCAAACCTTTTTGATCCCGACCAAAATATGCTCTGAAATTCTTGTTTAGATGATGATTTGCCTCTGGAAGTACGCTTCCTAGTTCTTTGTACAAAATGAATATAATTGAGTCTGATTTCTCCCTCTTTCTTTTACATTCTTGTCTGTTATCACAAAAGAAACAGTAAAACCTCACAAAAATAAAGTGAATATGGATAAACCAGAAAAGCTGTTTTCTTCTGGACACTTTCACTTGTCCTTCAGATTGTTTTATTCTCTGGTACCATTATTCAACTCAGGCTGTGTTTCTGTGTCTGTTGTGTAATTTCCATCTCATTATGTATCTGTACTGGGTTTTGGTAGCTCTAACACTCTGTGAATTTGCAAAGGGAGTAGGATTAAAATTGGAGTTATTGCTTGGCATTTCCACAGCATTAGAAGTTCAACCCATCCAGAATTACGGGTACAATCCATGGTTTCTGATTTGTGTGAAAGACTGATTGTACGCATTGCTGCTTGTGTGCAGCAGAAAAATGACAGCTGATTGCAACAAGTTTGCCTGTCACAAACAAATGAGGGGTTTTATTTAAATACGCTCTGAAGACCTCACAGAATTATGTAGTCAAAATTTGAGACGCTTTTAAAAGAAATTGAGTAAATTAGCTGACATAAAAGAACATCTGAAACATTAGCCGAGTGAAAATCCTTTTGGCCTATGGTCTAAAAACTACAAAGGCAAAAGTTATTCTTGAAAGCACTTAATTCAGGATATACCATACCTCATTAAAAGTGAGAGTATTAGAGTTTTCTTCTGGGCTCTCATTTCTTGCATGGTCTTAGGCAAGTGATATAATTTACCCAGTATGTTTCTCATTTTAAAATGTGATTCTGAGGTAGGACTTAGAAACAGTTGAAAACAGGTCCTGAAGCTTGCTTATATTGTTAGAATCTGGAATTATTCTTGAATTTGACATGATCAGTCAAAGAGGAGAGAATATGGGAATCCTAAGATATGAAGGAACTTGTCATAGTAGAAATGTTACAATATGCCTTCTGAACAGAAGAGTGGTATTCTTTCAGTCACTGTCTAAAGAAGTGTCTGAAGGTCAATAGACTCCTTCAGATTTCCAAATGAAAACTACTATTGGTGTTGCCTTCCAGTATAGATTTCTGGCTTTCAAGAAGCATGATTTACTGTTCTTTCCAATGAGATGTTACGGGAAGGAGTCGAGAGAGGACAGACGTTCCAGAATGGACCTTATTTCGTCTCCTTAGCGAGGAAAGGACTAAGAAGCTGAGCTTTAGCTTTTTTCCTTGAATGCTAATTTTGCAGTTTAATGGCAGGAAGGAGATAGTAAAATCAATTCCATTTTCTGGCAGTAATCTGGACTGTGTATATGATATGAATTCCTTTTATCACTAGAAGAAGCTCAGTAATGATTTGTTTGTAGGCACGTTGCCAGAATGCAAAGATTTTGGACTAGTTCATAAATAGCTGTGCTCTTCAAGCTTTACAGTCTGTTCAAATTTAAGCCTTCCCATCATTTTAGAAATGGGAGTATGTGCAGAGGGGGAAATGAACATTTTTTGGCTTTGAGTCACTGAGCAGACTGCAGTGAATACAGGCTTTGATTCCATAAGGGATCTTTTTTTTCCTTCAGTCCACCAAGTTTTGTAAATTGAGGATTACTAAGTTGTTCACTCCATTTGAACTGGTTATTGTGTGGTGCTGGGGGAGGGAATTCTGGGATAGCTAAAAGGCATAGCAGTGCTTTTTTGTCAAATGCACTGGAACTTAAACACCAGCCTTGCTTTTCCATAAGGTGTGTCCTTGGAAACTGAAGGTTTCTTTGGTTTCTAAGGTTGTGCACTATCACGAGTATCTTATGCAGACCTCCATGGCCGGGGACTTGGACTAGTTGATCTTTAAAGCTCCTTTCCAACCCAAACCATTCTAAGTTTCTATGACCTTGAGTGCATTATTTATAATATTGGAAACCAAGAACCTTAACCAGAGCGCTCCATTAGTAGAAAAAAAAACCAGTAAAATTGACAGTGTGGGAAATAATGTCAGTGAATGTTGTTGAGTCAGAATAAAACCGAATTTGTTTTTTGTCCCTATGCCTAACGGGAATTGTGCCTATTTTAGAAGAATATCAAGCCTATCTGCATCTTAGTGTTGCCTGGTGCCTTTCTCAGTAGAGCTAATGTGATAATCTAGGCAGAGGGAGTGTGTTTAATACTGTCTTAAACTGCTGTAGACTCTGGTTAGAGCTGATCAATATTTATATTAATCACTGCTATACAATACAGGAGGGGGTGTTCACTGGAATGATAAATGAAGGTGAGTCAACAGTACAAGGGGCATAGATTATCTACAAAGATTTGTTTAGTCAATTAAATGTTCCTAGTGTGGACAAATGTGAGGTCATATGTAAAATGCAAAGGATGTATATACTGTGTATTACCGGAAATTATGTTCTGGATAAGCAGAATTGGGTCAAGAGCTATTTGGTGGTGGACCTCTTTGAAAGATGAAGCTTCAGTGGCTACTGCAAGCCTTGGGCACAAAAGCAGGTATTTCTTTCTCACAAAACAAAAAATATTGAAGACTCTACATAGCTCACTGCAGTCTGGGAGGTCTCCTTTTATTTATTAAAAAATGAAAAGTTTAAGCAGCTTACTTAGTTAACTTGTTGACAGAAGTAGTTAATAAGGCTTTACTCTAAAGTGGGCTTTACTGTAAAGTGGGACAAATGCACAGCCGCATCTGAACCCTGACTCAGAGTACAGCACATTAACCTGGACATTACTAATAGTAATTTGTAGGTAAAGCATGAGAGACTGTGCACTACATTCTCAGTCACTTTGGATGGCGTTATTGATACAGAATCTTGATTTTGAAGTTGTTAACCTTGATATGGGAATAGGAGGGAAAAAGAAGTGTTTTGGGAAATACGGAGGAGACCTGTCTCTGTACAGATTGCGGAGCTTTCTGGGTCATGAGGTGAGTGGCAGCTTTCTGCATTAATTACAAAAAACTCACTCTCTTTTTTTCCAGCTTTCTCAAATTTGTTTACCTTGGAAGCTGAAGAGTTGAGTGGAGTCTCTGATGGGCCATGAGCATTGTAGTAAGCAAACAGGAATGTAGAAGTTCTGTGGCCCCCCCTGCTTTTTTTCCTAAATGGGAAGCTAGAGTGTATCATAGTATGTAGATGATGTGATAGGACACCATATGGTAGAAAACTACCAAACCTCATATCTGTAAATTAATTAGTGATCTGTTCCAGTATAATGCCCTGGCTCGGCAGATTATTGTAGCTTTTCTTTTCATAATTTTCTTGGTATGCCTTGGTGTTGTAGGTGTTTCTCTGAATTTTGCTTAAAACTCTGATGTCTGTTACTGCCTTTCTTTGTTAACTTGCCTTTATCTAAGTGGCAGAAGTTTCATACTAGTTTCTGAAATACATTGAAAAAATCAAACAAATGAGTAAATGTCCTTTACTGGATTATGAGCTAAACTGAAGTGTGAGTTAAACAGAGTAGATCTTCAGATTTGGACTGAAAGTCGAGGTGAAACATTTATAACAAGGTAAATGAATTCCTCTCCTTGACTTACCTTTTATTAACGCAAAATGCCAGATATGTTATAGAGGCATTAACACTGACATAGTGTTATTGAAACATAAAATGGGGAGTAATCCTTCCCTAGAGGTGGGTAGGCTGCAAACCTCAGACTCCATATCTGGGCTTTAATGAAGCGTAACTTACAGAGGAACACTGCTTGCTTCCAAACCTGGTGAAAACACATGCAAAATGGATTAGACATGTGAGTAGTTCTCAGATACCTAAGAATGTAATAATTTTTTTTACTCGCTCTTTTGAATTCCTTTCTCAGTGCTGTACAAGGGAAGACTTCTTATTTGCCAAGACCTCAAATCGTAGTTTGGAATGGAAAACAGCATCACTTCTCTGTGTTTATCTTTCTACAAAACCTTTTCTGTTTTTTTTTCCTCCCCCCCCAGTGTTCTGAAGATTGCAAACACAATGATGAGTCACCTCAAGAAGACGAAGGGTTTATGGGTATGTCACCTCTTCTACAAGCCCACCATGCTATGGAGAGAATGGAAGAATTTGTATGTAAGGTAAGGGCATGTGGAAACCGCTGAAGTAGTTTGCTTTATTAGGAAGCTCCATGGGCAGCAGCAATTGTGCTGCTGATGTGAGGGAGAGGAGATACACACCGTCCCTGAATGAGCATCTCATGTTCTCACTAGCAGTACTACAGTGTCTCAGGATCTCAGTCTGTCATATATGATTAAATTGTAAAGCGTGGAACAATAGGGATTACAAATGAGACTCTAAAGCTGATCATGCAACTCAGGTATGTCCCTTGAGAAACACCTGTGAGTGCAAAGCAGAATAAAAGCCTTCTGGTTCAAGGCACTTCCATTTACAAGGTCATTTTGTCCAGGTTTCTTCAGACTTGCAAATATTTTGCTTTTCCAGCACTATTTGCATCCATTGTAGAATAAACTTTGTCCCTGACTTGAAAACAATGCTATTTCAAAACTGTATCTAAGCAAATCCATTGCAGGTTTTGTAATTGTTGACCTTGGCTCAATTTTTGCCACTTTTTAGAGCTGTGGGGCTGTGTCAGTCTCTGGCCCTCCTTCCTTGCTGAAAGGAATGCTACCCCTCTATACACTGGTTCCTGCTGGTTTTATGAACTATTTTTGATGTTTTTACAGAGGGACTGTAGTTAGTTGGTGGTCTTTCGTGTGTGGGTTTTGTTTGGTGTATTTTTACTGTGCATCTTTTCCTCTTTTAAAACATTTTGTAGAGTAAATTGTGTAAAATGAATTCCCTCCTTCTGTTTCTACCTCAATTCAGATTTTTGGTTCATGAAGTAAACCAGTTATTTGCTTGTTTAATGTATTTAAGAACCCAGTCTTTAACTGGGTTGGTTATTCTGAATGGCTTTGTTTTGCTTCCGTGCATGAGTGTGGAGAATTGATTTAAAAACTCTGGGCTCTTGTTGTTGAAACTGAAATAAGAATGTAGCCTTTTAAACTCAGTGTTTCAGGAATCTTCAGCCTTGCTCCTGTAATACTAGCCAGACGGCAAATCCAAGGAACACTGCAGAAACAACCCCGGTACATAAAGCAGTTCCCTGATACCCCTGTGCTTGGCAGTGCTGCTTCTGACGCCCAGCTGAGGACTTCGTGTGCCTTGTGTTACCAGAGCAGTGCTAAGGACATCCGTGCACACTTATTTCACATGGAACCAGCTGCAACAATAGCTGTGTGCACATGCCCTCTCTCCCCCTTTAAAGGAGAAATCTGATGGAATTAAGAGACGTTGCCTTAACTGATCTGTCACCAATTCTTTCGTGAGCATGGGGGCATTTTTTTCCCCAACCTGAATAAAGGGTTGGACACCTGTCACTGGGCTCTTGCCCCTTCATGCTTTCTGCCCCGTGTTAGTGCTGATGATGGGTAGCTTTCTTTGCTAGACTGCCCCAAATGCTAGCAGATACATGTAGTCAGGTTGGCTTGTGGTGGAGGAACAGGCCTGTTCATTTCTTTGAAAGAACTAGGTATAGGCTTCTTCAGTAAAATGGAAAATATGACCTGTAAAATAATAGAACATGGAAATGAAATACTTTCCCTTTGTTAGCAGTAAAAAAAGGCCAATAGCCTTCCTGGTAAGTGAAATGCTGAAGTATCTTACTCTGGTGGTGCAGTTCAGTTTCATAACGATACAGTTTTGAATAGGGAACAGTGACTAAACCCTTGTATTTCAAGTGTAAAGTCTTCTTCCCAGAGATGACCCATCAACTCCTTTCTGTTTGCTGTACTCATAAATTAACACTTTTACTAATATGGGTTTTCTGACTTTGGCCGTATGTTGATGGAACTCAGTTGGCTGCATTTAACTAAAATCTTGTAACTTCTAGGTATGGGAGGGCCGATGGAGAGTCATTCCCCATGATGTTCTGCCTGACTGGCTAAAGGACAATGACTACCTGTTGCATGGACACAGACCACCCATGCCTTCCTTCCGGGCTTGTTTCAAGAGTATCTTCAGAATACATACAGAGACTGGTAACATCTGGACGCATCTTCTAGGTATTTTCAGCTTCCTCTAATCTCATGCTAATTGATTACAGTGCTTTGAAAGAAAGGGAGCAAGATAGAAAGGGGTGTGCTGTTGTCAGCATTATTGTTTCACTAGTAACTGTTAAATTAGCAGGTTGGTATCCCTCTCCTAATTTCATCCCACCAGAGTTGGATGGGACTTCCTTAATTATGGCATATAATACAAACAAATGCAGTAAAAATTTCCTAATTGTTGATAGACTACTGGTAGATACCTTTTTCTCCAAGTGTGTAAGTGCTGAGATCACATTTCTTACCACAGGCTTATATTGCAGCTTGTATGAGTGGTTTCAGCTTGTGAGGAGCCTTGAAGGGGAAGGGTTTCTTTGAACTTTGTCCTTCTCTTTCTACATTTTGCAACAGATACTTTGTTGTAGAGTGGCCAGCTACTTGTCAGGCATCTTGCAAAACAAGTGAAAATACAGAGTTTGTGCAGCCTATGTTGCATCAGTCTGAGACAGAGCTGTGGTTGGAATGCATAACTGAAGTAAGGCAGTACTCAACACTGCATGTGCTGCTGGCTGTCAGGCAACTCCTGTTTACTGGTCCTATCATTAAAGTCATGCTTTTAAAGACACATCAGTATGCATGAACTTGACACCTCTCTGCCTTGCTGTTTTTCAGGATGTGTGTTCTTCCTCTGTCTGGGAATCTTCTACATGTTCCGGCCAAACATGTCCTTTGTAGCACCTGTGCAGGAGAAAGTGGTTGTTGGATTGTTCTTCTTGGGAGCCATCCTCTGCCTCTCCTTCTCATGGCTCTTCCACACAGTTTATTGCCACTCAGAAGGTGTTTCCCGGCTCTTCTCCAAGTAAGTGCCCAAAGAACAGGGTAGGCCAAATAGGAAACAGGTGGGAGAACAGGGCTGGGGTTTGTGCCTGGAGCCCCAGTGTGGGAGTTGTTCATTTCATGACTGCATGTACTTTGGAACAGAATCGAGCAGAGATTTAATGCAGCTTCTTCTAATTATAGTTTGTTTCAGCATGAGTTTTTGTGCTGTCATTTTAGTCTTAAAACTCCATCATTTTCAGCTGTTTGGCAGGCATGTGCTTGCATCTTGCTGCTGTAAGTAATACACCTTGAGCTCAGTTGCAGGACTTTGAATTTTTAATGCAACTGTCACTTCTTGTCATTTCAAGTGTTCTGAACTAACTTTGAATCTTAAACTTATGTAAGACAGTTCAACAGTGCATATCAAGATGTCTTGGTCTTTTGGTTTTACTACACATTCCTTCTGGCTGGTTGCTAAATAAGTCCTGTTTCCTAAGGTTACTCAACCTAGGCTTCTGTAATCTGCAAGACCACTTTTAAAGTAACCCAGCTCTTAAAGTCCCCTACTGAAAAATTAGCTCCACCAACTTTTGTAGGAGTGTTTTGTCAAGGATGGGGTAAAAAGCAGTGGCTGTGGATTTCCTTTTTCACACTGGTGTATAGAAAAACAGAGTGGTTCAAAAATGGCAACATTCCGCTGTGGTCACTTAAGCTGGTGCCTGACTAACTCGTGCTTGTCAGATACTGAAGTGTTTGCTTTGGCTGTGTTCTCACAACATGCTGTGTGCCCCATGTTTAGGGGGCTGTTGTGCTGCTTTTTATCTCATCTGAAACTCAAATTTGAGTTTTCCTCAAAAAACTTTGGTCTGAAGTTTGCTAAAGATATCACTGATGACTGTTCAAAAATGGCCTGTCTTGTCAAGAGAATCCATTACTATAGGAGGGCACTGGTGGAAGAGCTGCCATCAGGAAGTACCCTGGAACAGTGAGAGTGATTTAATTTTGCAGTGAGAAGTAGACAGGTGGTCTACTAAATAAGAGCATGTGAGTCAGAGGACTTTGGAAAGTTTGCATTTCTTATAAAACTGATTTTTGTTTCCTTCTAGGCTGGATTATTCTGGCATTGCACTTCTCATAATGGGCAGCTTTGTACCATGGCTGTACTACTCCTTCTACTGCAACCCTCAGCCTTGCTTCATCTACTTGATTGTGATTTGTGTCCTGGGCATCGCAGCCATAATTGTCTCACAATGGGACATGTTTGCCACCCCTGAATACCGGGGTGTAAGGGCAGGTAAGACCTGAAGTTAACTGTTTGGCTACTTGACTGCCTTTCCTCCTTCCTACTTGCCACTTGGGAAGACTTCAGAGAGCTTAACTTTATAGAGACCTAATATTCTTGGATCAGGAGCTTGATGGGTTTTCTTTCAGCATGTTTTGTAGCCAACTGGATGCACAGATAAGGGCTGGTGCAAGTCCTGGAAGTGCATTCCTGAAATGGACAGTAACACATGCAGTAGGAAAGGTAGTACAAAGTATTTCTAGCTATATCTAGCAACTTTGCTCCCAAAAAATGACTGACTGGTGTGTGTATGTGTACTTCTACTGTTTGTCTTGTTTTTGTAACACTAGGCTCAGACACTAGCAAATCATTGGATGATTGAATTAATCTGAATGATTTGCCTAGATGAAATACACAGTTAAGACAAAAAATATTTTTTCTCTTCACATCATCAAAAGAACAAAACCAGATTTGGTTTCACATTTCAAGGTAGGAAAAAAGAGAAAGCTTAGGGAGCAGCTGTGGAATGTGCACACAGCTGGATTGAATAGTAATATTTCTTGTTTCTTAACCTGCACGTGCTGTCTAGAGTAAATCTAGATTTCCTGGACAAGTTGCGGGTGTACCTTCAGAGAGTTCAGCTTTCCAAACTTAAAATCTCTGTATGGGTCATGAATATTCGCCCCCCACCAAGCCCACTTTTTAACAGGTTTTCTGGACTTGCTGCTAAAATCTAAAGAAACCAACCATGTTCTCTTATATGGGAGATCAGATGAGTGCAGATGCCCCTTTTCTGTTCCTAGGACGACTTGTGCAGTGTATAATAAACAATCTCTTTGTTGTTTCTCCTTGTCTTGCTCTTGAGCGTCTGTGGTGAAATGAGGCACAGTCTGTGTGGTCTCAGTTCCCTCTACAGGCCAAGAGCAGTAACTGGCCTCACGTACACTGAAGCTGGCAGGAGCAATCAGTAAATGAAATATTTTGGCTATCTGCTAGAACATACAGCTGAGTAGCTTCTGGTATATGAAGGAAGTCTGTGCTTTCTCTAACTTCCTCTCCAGTAAATCTCATCTGGGCACCTCCAGCTTCAAGAGCTGTCACCTTTCTGCTTCCTTGGCAAATACTGAGTTTTCCTTCCATAGCTTTTGTGTTTTCATTGTCTCCCTTTACCGCCACTGTGTTCAAACCTGACTCTCCCACATTTTCTTTACCTCCCAGGAGTATTTCTAGGTCTGGGTCTTAGTGGGGTAATTCCCACTCTGCACTTTGTCATCTCTGAGGGGCTCCTGAAAGCAGCCACAATGGGGCAGATAGGCTGGCTGGCACTCATGGCATGCCTGTACATCACTGGTGCTGCACTATATGCTGCCCGCATCCCGGAGAGATTCTTCCCTGGCAAGTGTGACATCTGGGTGAGTCTACAGAATGCCTGGATGAGGAGACCAATGTGAAAGCTGGTTCCCCTTGAGGCTGAAGGATGTTGTGTCAATGTTTTCTTATTACAAGTATCAAAGCTGCACCAGAAGCAATAGGTCTTCAGCCGCCAAACAACTGTGGGTTCTTTGAGTCTGGCTTTGCTGGTGCCTCTCTTCCTGAGCTGTCAAAACCTGGCTGGTCTGAGGTAACTGCTGGTGAGCAAATTCACCCCAGCATGTGTACTAGCCAGCTTTGACAGATGGTCAAGCAACTCTGCAAAGTTTTGTGTGTGTTGAGAATCCTACAAACACACATCTTTATCTTGCTTCTGTGCAGAAAAGTACATGGGTATTTCGCTGATGTTCAGTGTGTTCTCTGGGATCTTCACCATGGCTGGCTCCTCATCTTGTGCAGCCAGTGAAAATGCTGGATAGAGATGGTGGACTTTGAGGGGATCTCTGGCATAGAAGAAGGGAAAGTGGGGTGAGCAAGTAGGGGGGTGGGGGAAATTGGTATGAGGGAAAGAATAATGAAGACTGGAGAAGAAATATGTGGGGAAGATGTAAAGCAAGAATAGACACACAGGGGAGGTGGACCTTTGGAAGGTCACTGTATTTCCACTAGGCTGGTTAAGGCCCCTAAAGGCTAGACGTGAGAATGAGGCCTGGGTTGTTTGAGTGGCTTTTGCACAGCACCAGTTTGTTTGGTTTGTCTAAATGGCCAAAGAAAATGTTGTTGCTATGATGACCGAGGCTCCAAAAGCACTGGTGTACCACCAACTCTTTTCCAAGCTTTCCATGAAGCCTGCAAATACACATTTGTAGAAATATTTCAAGAGCATTATCTGTATTGGTATGGCTTCCCTGAAACAAGAGCATGCTTTGTCATGTAGCTCCCTCATAGTTTTCATTCTGCTGTATTATAATCAATAACATCATGACCATTAATTCAGAACATCTAGTTGTTTCTAGGTTTTAATATAATACGATTTTTTTCTGTTCTGTTTCTCTGTGGTAGAGAAATAACAGCATTCACAATCCTCTTGGTAAAACTTATGCCTGTGACTAGAGCAGAGTTTGTACCTGTTATCTGTATGAGAGACACTTTTTATCCATAAATCAGCAGTGTGTCTTGTGAAGGAGCTAATTTTAACTGTCTTGCTTAAGCCTTTCACTTGAGGCTCTGAAATCATCCCTGTCCCTTCACAAAGATCAGTTACAGTGCTTATGTACCAGATTTGTTGACTGACCAGCTGGTTAAGATGACTCTGAAGGAAAGGGGGGGGTATGTGTGTGTGTGTGGAGAATTCGAATATTTTGCTAATGATGGGAGAGGGATGGGCTTTAATACACAGCTTGGAGAGCTCTGCAGCTTGTGGTTTGAGGTACTGCTACGTGTTACTGTGTACTTCAGCTGAATGTGTGGCTTTTTGGGAGGCAGGGGAGCGCTGGAGCCCCAAGTGCCCTGGCTGAACAGAAGTGTTTTCCTTCCCGCAGTTCCACTCCCATCAGCTGTTCCACGTCTTTGTGGTGGCTGGTGCTTTCGTGCACTTCCATGGCGTTTCGAACCTCCAGGAGTTCCGTTTCACGGTGGGAGGAGGCTGCACAGAGGAGGATGGGATGCAGTAAAACCAGCCTTCAGCCCAAGACCGTAACCAAAACAGAGCCGCCAGTGCGGCTGAAGCATACAGGCTAGCGAAAGGAATACCTAAGAAGAATCCAAGTTTCAGCTGATGAGGCATGGAGCTTCACGGGGATTCTGACTAACCAAGATAAAATTCTATACCTCAAGCAATGGAATAAATCAATTTGAAGACCAGGAAATTCTGAAACCCTAATTTATTCTTGGGATCTACAGATTGAGCTACAGAGGACCCTTTCCAAATCGGCTTCTGTTCAATGCCATATTTATTTGTAGAACTGGGGAGGGATAGCTTAGCAGTTTCCGTTTTTTTTAAAAAAAGAAAAAAAAAATCAAGGTTAAATTTATATCCTCTTGGAGGGTTTGGGCGTTGATTTTAGATGCTCTTTTGGGAGAAAAACAAATTGTAAATAAGATTTCTAACTTTCTGTTTAAATAAAATTTATATAAATGTTTTAAACAATGGGTGGGGGGAAAAGGGTTTTTGTAAAGAATGCAACATGCAAGTACCACACACTGTTTCAATTTTGCACAAAACAAATGATTGCAGGAGGACCAGGTAAAATTCCCAGGAGTGAAGCACGTTGGCCCTGCAGATTTTCCTGGTGGCCAGCATGCCCTGGGCAATGTGGGGTCCTGGCCAGCACTTAGCGTAGGTTCGGTACATGGGCACAAGGGTTGTGAAGGCTGGATTAGTCACATCATCCAGGTCACAGTGTGAGCAAAGGTGTTTACTCGGGTAACTCTGAGGATACATCTGTACCCTGCCCAAGTGTGTGGGACAGCTGCCTTCCAAGCTTGTGTGGCGTGTGTAGTTTTGGATAATGGATCTTACAGTTAGTTGTTTTGATTCTCATCATATGAATTGGAGCATGATGGGATAACTGCACATGAAATGGCAAACGGTCCAACTCCATCAGTGCCTGCCTATACCCAAAGGCCCCTGTTGAGAAGGTGGTTGCCATTTGCAAGCCTGCTTTGTTTGGTCTGAAGAAATTATGGTAATAGACTTGTCAGAAGATAGTTGAGCATGTGAGGGGAAACAGAGGTGGAGTTAAGATGGACTGGAAAGAGGAAGCTGTGTGCTCCAGGACTTAACAGTTACTGCAGACCTCAAGCACATTACCTTCTTGTGTGTCAGGCTCCATATGCCAAGGGAATTTGCAGGTTTTTCTTTTTATGAGGAATAAATCCACAACCAGCCCGGTGCAGTTCCTCTTTTTTTTTTTTTTTTTTTCCCCCTTTTGTCCTTAGGTCTGCTTCCCATCTGTGCTCTAGCAAAGGGACAAATGGGACTGCTGGTATTTCTTAAACCTAAAACTGAGAGTTCAGCTGGGTTGCTGTGGAGCAGGCGCACCTCCTGTATAAGGGGAGGCCTATACCCTTCTCTTGTGTAATTGATGTAGCTTGATCTTTGGAGCCCAGTCAGAAGCCAGCCTGGAGGAGAACCTTTGGAGTTGCATGATGAAACTTGAACGTTTTATTTGTTATGGCACAGGTATTGCTTGGAGTCCTTAGAAGGAAATTCAGAGCAATTACCTCTCACAGATGAGTTAAACAGCTCATAACATGCTGTATTTCACAAGGAAGGAAGGTAAGGGATGGTTGGTTGGTGTGTGGATTTTTTTTTTTGTTTTGTTGGAGTTTTGAGTTTTTTTAGACTCCTGCAAGTTTCAGTTTTCATCCTTCAAGAGAAAGATATGGATTGCAAAGATCTTCCCATACTCTGGATGCTACAGAGTGTGTTTTGGGGAGTTACTGAGTCAGATAGAAGCAGAATGCCTTCCTAAAGTTGACTGGATATTAAGGTTTCACCCCTTGAAGGGAGTAAAGCCTCTGAGAGCAAGGTCAGCTGCAGAAAGAGGTGCTGCAACAGAGTCTGCAAGTTTAGAGAGACATGTTCTCAGTAGGATCGCAACACTGGATGCCTGTAGGGCTGGAAGTAGTTTGTCACAGGTCTGTGTGGTACTTAAATGAAGTAAAGAGCAGTATTAACTTGGATGTAAGGGCTAATGGCACTGGCATCCCGGACAAAGGTGTAGAGTTGCCTGGAGGAAGTGTGCTGGTGTGTGAGAAAAGCGTGGTACATATCAGAATCAGAGCTGTCTGTAAGGTGCTTTGGGATACCTCTGAACAGTACCAGCAGAAGCGACAGTCTCCATCCTGGATCATCCCACGTTCACTCCTTGAAGGGTGATTGTAACCTGGTCCTACACAGCACAGAACTATTACAAAAACACAGTACTCCACCTGCTATTCTTAACCCAGTCAGTCCGTTCAAGAAGTTTGTGTGTTCCAATAAAAACAACCTAGCTGTGCACTTTTCTGTAGCTTTTGCTGAGAACTCTTCCCAGGTTGGCACCTGAATGCCTTACTCTCAGCAGTCAGAGGCTTGCTTGCTCTGTGTGCAGGTTATTGCCATAGAATAGTTAGGACCTACAGCTTCTTTCCTTCCCCATTAAATAGTGGCCTTGTTCAGTATATTTCTTTTTAAAAATTGCTTACTGTTGGAAGCAATGAAGCACATTCTGGGGTTTTGATGGCTGGGGACTCTGGTGATGGTTCCATATAAGATGGGATCTTATTACTTGCTGTATTCTTAACTTCTGCTAATAAAAGAACCAAATGGATTGTTGTCTAGTTTGTGTCTTTCTATGCTGTGTATGAAGCTTGAAAGAGTCACTGTTGCTTCCTTCCTTTCCAGTGCATACCCATGAGGTTTGTAGGTAACAGACTTCTGTTGGTGCAGAAACCAAACTGCTGCCTTAAGTCCCGTTTATGCACGGCTGAGCTGGTGCTTGCTGTGTGCCTCCTGGCAAAAGCCAGCAGGGGGGAAGTTTGTGCAACTGGAACGGTAGTTCTCACATGTGGCATCCTCTTGAAGTCTGTGATTCACGTCAGGTGAGTGGCTGGTCTCGCTCTAAGGTTCTGGTACTGTCTGGTGCAGTTAAACATCACAGCTGGCAGTGTCTGTGGGCTGTGCTGCCTCTTGGTTCCTCTGCTAATCTCCAGGGAAATTGGTTTCTCCAGAATCTAGGCTTTGATGCCCAGTGGAGTTGCCACTTGTAGTACGGGGCCAGTGGTGGGGGGAGGGAAGGTGTGTTTGGTGCTACCACTGCATGAAGCTGCTTGTCATTAAAATTCCCCTGACGTACATTTATTCCAAACTGGCAGAGAATGATAAGCCTGGGACAGTCTGCTCCGTTTTGACCCCTGCCGTATTTTTAAAGTAACTTGAGGAAAAAAGTAGGATTGGTGGATTGGGGTTACTGCTAAGTTTGATATTCCTTTTTGGAGGTGTTTGCTGAACACACGCTGTAGAGTGAGGGCATGAAGTGGCAGTGTGGTCCTGGGGCTGGCTAGCCTTGGTCAGGACTCCCCAGGCCTTCAAAGCTAGGCTAGCT
The DNA here is from genome assembly GCA_013400415.1 of Scytalopus superciliaris. Lineage (NCBI taxonomy): Eukaryota > Metazoa > Chordata > Aves > Passeriformes > Rhinocryptidae > Scytalopus > Scytalopus superciliaris. Next base: position 46,650 of record VXBX01000356.1, read on the forward strand.
CTAATTCCAAGAATTACTTATTTTTTTCTTTTTTTTAGATACAAATTTTTACTGGCTCAGTTTTCCAGTTCCCATTCTTGCAGATTTCAGAGCAGACTGGTCCTATTCCTCATTCCAAGGTTTAATAGGGCTTTCTCTTACCACTGTGAGTTTGGTGCCACAGGACAACAGGCACACAAGGGAAAGGAACAAGGCTGCCCAGGGAGTCAGAATGGGTGGAGGTGTTCAAAAGAGCAGACACTGATTTATGGACAGCACTGGAAAGCCAAAGGTGAAAAAGCACTGGGAGATGAGCGTTTTCAAGGACAAAAATGGGCAGGAGGGACCCAGGGTGCAAAGAAGAAGAGCTAGGGGCAGAAGAAGGTGAGTGCTGAAGACCTGGGTGTCTGTGGGCAAAATTTTAGGTGGGTTGAGATCAAGAAGAGACATTCAGTAGGCTTGGGTTCAAATTCCTCATGTAAAGGAAATGCCTCCCATCCTGTACCCATGTAAAGGATTGATTATCTTCCCCTGGTATGCAGGCTTAGGGACTGGCAGGAGTGGGAAGAAGGGGGGTTTGGCTGATGGGGGGAGCGGGGGTGCCACTGTCCAGAAGAACCCTGTGCCAGAGTGCCTTCTGCTACGTCACTGCTGTTGCTCAGCTGTCATCAAACATCTGGGAACTGCCTGAGCAAGATCCACCCAATCCTCCTCTTGTGTTGGCTCACACCAGTTCTGGGAATCTGGAGCTGAGCTGTGGTTTTTGTCAGTTACTTGACTTGGGATACATGTTTTGCAGTGACGTTGTAAGAGAGATGGCTTTCGTAAATGACCTTGACAGCTTGAGGTCTCAGGATGAAGTATTATTGTTTTATTTTTTTTTTAATGAAAACCAAGGAATGTGGAGAATGTTGGCATCAGGTTTCACACAAATTTCACTAAAAGTAGCTTTCACATTTGAATACGAATTGGATTTATTCTGTTTTCAGAAAGCAGAGTGATACTTAAAAGTTGTCTCGGCAGTCTAAAATTGTATGTCCTACCTCCTCTGTGTGCAGTTGTGGTCATGCTCTGTCCTCTCCCAAGAATGACTTGCTTCATTCATTGCCAATTATCCTGAGTATGGATTAAAGTGCTGCAATCAAGGTGCGTGTCTTAAGGCCATTGCCTAACATTTTAAGGAGCTGGAAATAAATGAAGCATATGATTAGGATGGAGGAGCTGAGGTCACCTCAGTTGAAGCTATTAGAGGCTTCCCTGTGAAACTGAGTTCTTTTTCCCTTTCTTTTTTTATTTTACCCCTCGCCAGTCTGTGGCATCAAAGCAACTGGTTTGAACTAAACCCTCCTGCTGCTCAGTGCTTCTGTTATCTGTCTGGAGTGCCCTGAAGTTCTCCAGGTTGATTTCCAGGAGTGCTGAGCACTGATGTGGTTTGCAGGGTTTCTTAAAAATTTCAGTTCCTTGGAGAGGATGTGTTAATTCCTAGGTACATATTGCTCTTGCATTGAGCATGTCCCACCTGATCATCCTCAGCTATTTTAACAATGAGCAAAGCAGGAAAAACGCTGGAGGAAACTGCCAAACATTGTGTGGGCAGTTGCAGAGGATTGCAGTGTAACCAGTTCCTTGTTCACCACCTTGCTCACTGCTGGGAAGGTAGGCTCCTTGGGGAGGGATGGGGGGATGCAAGCCTAGCACTCTGTGCGCCAGGAGATGGTTTTCCAGCTTGGTCTAATGACAGAGTCATAGAATGGCTTGGGTTGGAAGGGACCTTAAAGATCATCTCATTCCAGCCCCCCTGCCACAAGCAAGGACACATTCCACTAGACCAGGCTGCTCAAAGCCCCATCCAGCCCGGGCTTGAACACTTTCAGGGATGGGGCATCCACTGCTTCTCTGGGCAGCCTATGCTAGTGCCTTACCACCCTTATAGTGAAGAAATTTTCTGGCATTTCCACGAGCCTCACCTTTGCCTTGCTCTAGTAAAATTCATGTTTAAACAACTGAGGTATTACTGTCTCTGAGCTGGGAGGTGTTGCACTGGAGATTCACCATGGTCCTGTTTTATTAGCAGCTTCATCTCTGTAGTGGTACAACAGGGCACAGAGGCGCTTCACAGCTGGCATAAAAACTGAACCAGTCTAGCTGTAAATGAGATGGGAAAATCATTGGCCTGGCTGGGTTCCCAGAGCAATGGTGTGTTATGGAAGTCACAGAGTTCCAGTGACTGTCTTTGTTGTCACCTCTAACCTGTGCCTATGGTTTGGGGTTCACCTTGGTGCTGGCTGGAGCCAAGCCCCCCCAGACTGAAGGAGCTGTTCCCTGTGGCTGAGGCCAGGCTGTGGGGCCGGCAGGCGGCCAGAGCTGCTCACTGTAGCCCAGGCAGACAGACTGGGAAAGAGGGGTGGCATCTGCTGCTGGGACAGGCAGCCATCCCCCCTGGGAGGGAGCAGCCACTGCCACCACCTCCCTGCCAGCTCCTGGCCACAGCAGCCAGCCTGGGGCTCTGCCCTGGCTCTGGCCCAGCCCCCCCACCCCCCTGCCTGCCAGGGCAGTCAGGCTGGGATTGCTGCCTTTGCCAGGGAGTCTCCTGCCAGTTTTTAAAGCAATACTGTGTCCCTCGGGGCCAGGCAGGAGGGGGTGACAGCATGCTCCAGTCCTGCTGCCAGGGGCTAAAGAAAGTCACTGATGGCTGAAACTTGGACGAGCAAGAGCAGCCTGGGGCTTCGGCTGGTGTGTGACTTACACTGTCAGTGCTGCCACCCCCTGTCACTGGGGGGTGTGGGGGCTTCCCCAGCAGCTCCCTGTCCCTTTCCCTGCTGCCTCTGAGAGGTCAACCTTGGGTGCAACAGTGGCCTCCAGGAAGGCTCCAGCCTCCTGGCAGCGTCCCTGCAGTTTGAGGAGAGCTGAGGAAGCACATCCCTGTGCAACGCAGGTGCCGCTCCTCGTAATGCTGGTGGGAAGGACAGTGGCAGCTGCCTGGCCCTGGAGGAGCCAAATGGGTGTAAAGACAGGGCTTGGTGCCCAGCCCTCACCTGCTGCCAGCAAGGGCCTGCCTGGGGAAAGGCAGAGTGCCAGGGCTCCCAAAATTTGAGGGAGCAGCAGCAAGCAAGAGCAGGAAGAGCTGATGAAATTTCCTGCGAGGTATTTACTGTAGGAACGTGCTTGGTGGCGTTGGAGGGGGCCATTACAGCTGGCACCACGCGCTGATGAGGAGCTGCGTGGCTGTGGCTGAGGGCAGGGCAGGCAGTGACACAGCTGCTTGGCTGAGCCACACAAGCTGCAAAGGCTCCTCTCAGGGCTGGGCAGGGGTGGTGTGGGGAACCTGCAGCTGGGGCAGAGCCTGGCAAACAGACTGTGCCGAGGGATGGGGGAGCTCCCCAGTGCCCAAGGGGGACAGGAGCAGCAACTCCCCTCAGCGAGGGCCCAGCTGGTGATGGAGTCATTCAGCACATGGGAATCTGATGCTCCTTCCCTACTTGCTCTTGAAAATTCGCTTAGCACAAAAGTGTGCTGCATTAGGCTGCCCCCAGCCCCCTCCCCAACCTGTGAGAGCCCAGGGTTTCTGTTCTGATGGGCTTTATCAGCTGGAAAACATCCTGGGAAACACTCTGCAGGGCCCGAGTTTGAGGTGTGCTTAAAATCAAGCAAGACTGTGGGACTGGTCTTTCACTGGCAGAGACAGGCAACCTTAACCCACTTGGAGCATGCAGCTCCTCACTAGGACTGCTGCTATCCCCAGCCTGGGATGTGCCAGGCTCTTGCTAAGTGTAAGCAGACTCAGGCCAGCCTGCTCTGGTGCCTGATCTCAACTGCAAACAGCTGCTGTAAATCCCGGGCTGATTTTCCTACTGTTCTGTAGGATGAAGTCATCCCTGTCTGGCCACACTTGAAGGTCTAGTCATTGGTCTGCTCTGTCCCAAGGCATGAGTCAAGGGAGGGCACGTGTACACGACGCTGTGCAAGGTGTGTGTCCCTGCCTGCGGCTCGGACGCCCTCACTGCCCACCACAGTGTTTGGGGAAGATCCAGGGTTACCTCAGCCTGCAGTGGGGTGTTTCTGAAGCCTCTAAGGAGCGCAATGAAGAGAATTCAGGCCCTTCCCAGCCCCCCACTCCCCTGCCTGCGAGGGAATTGGCAGCAGGTTTAGGGTTTGTGAAGCCCTTGATTTGTGCTGCAGCCAGATGTGGCCAGGTGGATCTGATGGACACCCCTGGCCACAGAGCACCACTTGTGAGTTTTGTCCCATCGAGTCTTGCCCTACCAGAATAAACCCTGATGCCTGCAGTTTGGCTGCTTACAGGGGTGGACAGGGTCTTGCAGGAGGGACAGCTGTGGTTTATAGTGCCGTACCAGCATGGCGGTAGGATGCTGCTCAGCTGGAAGTGAGAGATGGCTCCTCTCACAGCTGCTGGTCAGATCTTCTGGCCTCAGCTTGCTGTTTGCTTTCGCTGACCTATTTTCATCTGCTGTGCCCAACACATGGCTGAAGAAGTTGGGAGCTAAGGCAGCTGCTCTTCCTGAGGATTTTTCTCTTACTGTAGGGCCATGAGTCACTCTCT